>SJYC01063330.1:0-43761 GCA_006408675.1 Madoqua kirkii
CCATCACAGACCCCCGTCCCCAGCACAGACCCCGGGCCCTCCCACTCCCCTCCAGCAGAGCCGGTGCCCTCCCCTTGCATGAACTTCCTCAGTGGATTCTTCGACCTCCTGCTCCCCTTCCTGCTGGCAGATTTACATCCAAAAATCTACAGATTTCCCCATCAAACCTTCCACTCCCACACTGTGCGCTCCATCAAGGTCTTCGGGCTGTTTAATCAGGGACACAGAGAAGCATTTGCCCACAGAGGCGCCTGCGCAGCCCACTCAGCTGCCTTTACCGTCTCTGCCAAGGTTATGCCCAGTGCAGTCACAACTTGGTATTTTCAAACATTGCTCCTACTCAATCCCTTTCACCCGTGCCTCTCAAATAAGGAATTAGTTCTTAAAACATACTTGCTGCTGAAAGCAGCATTAGCCTAATTAGTACCCAAACATTAAGTATGATTTCAGTATTTTTTCTTTAGCTGCTCAAATTCAATGAGTTAGCATTTTGGTTTCTTTTTGTAATTTTCATGGGAATCTAGTTGATTTACAATGTTCTGTTAGTTTCAGATGTACAGCAAAGTGAATCAGTCATCCACATATATCCACGTCTAAGGTTATTTTTCCCATATCGGGCATTACAGAGTGGTAGGTAGACTTTCCTGTGCTGTACAGTAGGTCTTTATTAGTTATCTACTTTATATACAGTGCTGTGTATATGTCATTTCCAGTCTCCCAAATTATCCCTCGCCTAGCATTCTGTTTTTCAAACAGTTCTCATCACTCATAATTTATTACACATGATTTGGTGACATTTGTTGAGTGGCTGCTATGTACTTGGCAGTGTTTCTTGTGACTTAGTAGCACTGCTGGGCCTCCCAGGGGGCTCAGTGGTAAAGAATCTGACTGCCAGTGCAGGGAGATGCAGGACACACAGGTTCGACCCCTGGTTCAGAAAGATCCCCTGGAGGCAGAAACGGCAGCCCACTCCAGTATTCTTGCCTGGGAAATCCCATGGACAGAGGAGCCTGGCGGGCTGCAGTCCATGAGGTCACAAAGACTAAGGGCGCGCGCGCGCACACACACACACACACACACACACACACACACACACACACACGGAGCACTACAGCAGGTCATGTTTACAACTGCCCTAGGAGGTAGAGATGGAGATGCTGTCACACAAGAGTTGATACACTCCAGGACTTAGAGCCAGCTTCCCTGTCCTTCAAAATCACTTCACAAGAGAAACTGCTTTCAAAATGTGCTAGTCTCTAGATGCCCTACCCCTGACATTTTTACATTAAGAACCTGAACCAAGAACTTCCAGATGTATAAGCTGGATTTAGCAAAGGCAGAGGAACCAGAGATCAAATTACCAACATCCGCTGGATCCTAGAAAAAACAAAAGAATTCCAGAAAAACATTTACTTCTAAACCATTGACTATACTAAAGTCTTTGAGTGGATCACAAAAAACCGTGGAAAATTTTTAGAGATGGGAATAGCAGACCACCTGACCTGCCTGCTCAGAAACCTGTACGTAGGTCAAGAAACAACAGTTAGAACTGGACATGGAACAATGGACTGGTTCCAGATTGGGAAAGGAGTACGTCAAGGCTGTATATTGTCACCCTGTTTATTTAACTTATATGCAGAGTACATCATGCGAAATGCCGGACTGGATGAAGCTCAAGCTTCATCATCAATCTTGAATATAAAGATTTCCGGGAGAAAAAACCTCAGATATACAGATGACACCACTTTTATGGCAGAAAGTGAAGAGGAACTAAAGAGCTTCTTGATGAAACTGAAAGAGAAGAGTTGAAAAAGTGGACTTAAAACTCAACATTTTAAAAAAATGAAAATCATGGCATCAGGTTCCATCACTTCATGGCAAATAGATGGGGAAACAATGGAAACAGTGACAGATTTTATTTTCTTCGGCTCCAAAATCACTGCAGACAGTGACTGCAGACATGAAATTAAAAGACGTTTACTCTTTGGAAGAAAAGCTATGACAAATGTAGACAGTGTATTAAAAAACAGAGACATCACTTTGCCAACAAAGGTCCGTCGAGTAAAAGCTATCGTTTCTCCAGTCATGTATGGATGTGAGAGGTGGCCTATAAAGAAGGCTGAGCACCAAAGAACTAATACTTTAGAACTGTGGTGTTGGAGAATTCTAAAGGAAATCAACCCTGAATATTCATTGGAATGACTAATGCTGAAGCTGAAGCTCCAAAACTTTGGCCACCATATGTGAAGAGCCAACACACTGGAGAAGACCCTGACACTAGGAAAGATTGAGGGCGGGAGGAGAAGGGGACGACCAAGGATGAGATGGTTGGATAGCATCACCGACTCAACGGACATGAGTTTGAGCAAGCTCCAGGAGATGGAGAAGGGCAGGGAAATCTGGCGTGCTGCAGCTCATGGGCTTGCAAAGAATCAGATATGACTTAGGAACTGAAAAACCACAGCAACAAACTCTTCCAAAGTGACTTAAAACATCACAGGTTTCTTTTCACTCACTAAACCTGCCCACTGACATTCTCGGGACACACCTCCACTTTGCTGTCACTTAGCCACTCGAAGTGACAGCCCAGAACATCCTGTTTAGCCTGGGGGAGGCGACATGGTGAACTGCACGCTGCCCATCAGAGAAGTCCACTGCTAAGGAACACAGCTGAGTTCTCTGTACAGTTTACTGGCCAAAGCAAGTCTCATGATTGTAAGCTTGAAGGGGATGGGAGATGCAGGCTAACCTCACACCCAGGAGAGAAAACCAGAAATATCACCAGGGGTCACAGTGGGAACAGAGAGCATTTCTTAGAGCAGCAGGGGTTCCGGGAACAGCAAGTGGGAGGAAGGCTCAGAGGAGGCTCGGGGAAGATGCGCAAAGGTCGGCAGAGAGCAAACAGCAAGTCATGCGGGAGGGAAGCTGTGCAGCGTGGCAGGGCTGCAGCACAGAGAGTGTGAGGCCGGGCGGGGGCCGGGGCCAGGGAAGGGGGCTGAGTCAGGCTGCTGAGGGCTCTGAGGCAACGTAACTGGTCACACCGTGGTGGCAACCCAGGAGACTGGTGTGGTGATACTTACACTTGAAGACGACCAACCTAAGGCTCTTTATATTCTAATAGGAAGCATGTTTATTCTGTTGTTAAACTCATCAAAGAAAAACCCAAGTTTCTCTACTTCCTTGCTTCATTAGCTTGGAAATAGCAGACTGATATTCTTCAAAATACTTTTCCCACTTCAATGGAGAAAAATGTTAGCTTTGGGGAATGCATTAAGCATAGAAGCTGTAAGAGCTCAAATGCGCGCGCACCTCTTACAAGGGGCAGCTTCTCCTCTGGAAGGACGAGGCCACATCTGCACCACAAAGCCCAGTCCCCGACGTGTGGCTGATGGAGTTCTGAGATTATTATTCAAGGAACTGGGCGTGTGCTTGGTGAAGACGGCTTCAGGCACATGGCGCTGTCTCCACATGAGACCCAGGGCTCTGGCGTCAGCAGAGCTCACAGAGCAACAAGGGCAGGCACCTGACCACCATGCTGTGTCACCAGTGTGTCACGGCCAAAACGCCCGTCCCCACACACAGCCAACCTTCCGCTGATCATGCCAGAAAGAGCTTTTATTCAAGTAGTGCTCCTCTTGCCACAAATGCTAACTTACAGGATTTTCAAATACAATTCCCACCTTGTGGGTAAAGCGCCCACTATGTCTGCTACCTCATATCCATCTGCCTTTCTTGTGACCATTTGAGTCCAGCCCTGAAAACTTTTCTACCTTCATTTGTGTGAGAGAGAAAGAGACTGGAAAACCCTGAAAAAATCCCTGCATGTAGAGTCAGGAAAGCCCTTCCTGGCTTGAGCCCTGGTCCTTAAATTCCCATTTGACCATTAACAGAAGGTTCAGGTCACTCATCACCTCAGCTTTCTCTTCATAAAGCAAGGGAAACGCTTGTGTAACTTTGAGTTTTAACTTGAGAGTCTTGCCCTGGAAGCAGCCGAGAGCCCAAATCCATGTTACAGTAAACCCTGAGGCCGCCTGACCCTGGAGCTGCCTCAGCCTCTCTCCTACAGTGGTGTTCCTTTCCACCGAACCAAATCCCAACATGTTTCTCAAAAGACTCATTCAACTACAAGAGACAAAAATCCCAATTCATACTTAGCCCAGCAAACAAACAAGCAAGCAAGCAAAAAGTGTGGCGTTACGATGCGCTCATCTGGTCCTGCGGTGAACCGTGTGGGAGAAATAAAGATGTGACTGTCACCCAAAGCCAGGACACTCCGGGGCCGCTCGTTTAACCTGGCCCGTCCTGATTGTAGCACAGGCTCCCCACCCATGACAGACAAGGCGCACGCCACCCCTACCTACCAACCTCAGCAAAATGAGAGGACTCCCCCGGGTCCCCTCCCAGCCCTGCACAAGGGCCCGGACGATCCGTGGCCGAGTGCCTGCCCTGATGATGATGGACACTGTGAGGTCCAGCCCAAGCCACGTGCTCTCTAGTAAAGCCAGTGTGCAGGGCCTGTGGGGAGGAGGGACAAGTGCCACTGGCCGTGGAGATCTCTCTCTCTTGAAAACTAACCTAGGGAAAGTCCCTCAGTCATGTCTGACTCTTTGCGACCCCATGGACTATACAGTCCATGGAATTCTCCAGGCCAGAATACTGGAGTGGGTAGCCTTTCCCTTACCCAAGGGATCTTTGCAACGCAGGGATCGAATCCAGGTCTCCCGCATTGCAGGTGGATTCTCTCCCAGCTGAGCCACCAGGGAAGCCCAAAACTAACCTAGTCTCTGCACAATCACCTGCCAGCCTCTCCCACTAGTGGGGGAGTGGCCATTACACATCTTCATTCTCTTGAAAGCAACATGCAGAAAATTCTCCACAAATATTCATACAATTTTCTCTAAGAAAACCTGCCACAATGTGTGGATTAAACGAGCTGTGTTTGTTTAATGTAACCACAAGTGAAACAAAGATCATGTACTGTTTATGAGAGTTTAGCTCCTTCATTCAAAAATCAGCTCTCTGTCCCTGCCTCTGAGGACCTGCCAAGCTCCAGCTGAAAGTCACAGGGCCGTGAGTGAGTACTGCAGACAACCTCAGCTGGCAACAGACGGGCGCCCCTTCCCCTGCGCCTTGCACACCCCTGAGCCGCCTTCTCCCAGGGACTGGAAGCGCGCGCTGTCCACGTGCAGAGACGGCTCATCTCACGCAGGGTTTCAGGCATCGCCACGTACTGAGCCGTACAGCTAGGAAGAACAGTCTGCACCCAGTTACCCAGGCTAAGCTACCCAGTTCAAGCCGGAAGGCAGCCCAGGTGAGAACAGCGAGTAGCTTTCTGACGGGAGCAATTTTTCCTTCTTGCACTCCTCCCACCTACGGCAACCCGAGGGGAGGGTCTAAACCCCAACAGCTGCACGCAAACATCAGGAGCACTCTCTGCATCCACACACACCCACACACACCCACACACACCCACACACACACACACACACACACACGTTTGAAGAAGTCTTCACATTAGAAAATGAGGTGAGAAATAAACCTCTGGTTCACTTCATGCCAAGAATACGGACTGAAGCACACCAGAAGAGACGGTACTGAAACATCTTCTCTAGCCAAAGACTCTCCCCTCACTGCACTTCTTTCCGAATAACTACAAAAACATCTCAGCTTCCAGACAGCAAAACCCAAAATCTTACCATTTCAATCACTAGGGCATAAATTCAAACAGAAGGATGAGAACTACTAGCAAAATCCTTTATTACATCTGTAATCGGGAGCAGTGTTCAAAGATGAGACTTCATTCAAATCTGACACATAAAATGTTCTAAAACTCCAACAGAAGAGACTATTTTTATTTAGGCATAGTGCCTCTTTTACATTCCCTGGTTTCCTTTCACATATTCATACTTTAAGTTGAAAAACAAATGTCTCATTTTGTTCCTATTCCTTGCATCACATGGTGTCATAGAAGGTAATGTTACTTTCCCAATAGGTGCTGTCTTTCGAAGAGTAATAAAACACAGTCTTTGCATGTATTTGGATGTATTTCCCTTAACATACTTCACCCCGTAACCCAGCAGACAATGAACCAAATACTTGATTACAGTCGAGAAATTGCGAATTTGACACCGAGGAAGCCCGCAGACCTCTAAGTAGAGGCAATCAAGCATTACCAGTCACAGCGAAGGGCGAGATCACCCGAGTGTACGCACTGCAGAGCTCCTCTTCCAACGGCAACAGAAACACCGAAGACACAGCGGCACTTTAATCAGCAGCGAGACGCCAGCCCCGACAGTCTCTCTCCAGACTCAGGTCCCCACAGGACTGTGACTATACGCCCGTGGTCCGGGCCCGTCAGGCCAGCACGCACATCAGACCCGGCTGGCCCAAACCAAGCTCTTCCTCTGCCCCGAGCAGGCCCTCCTCCTGGGCCCACACCCTTCCCCCTTGTGTCGTCCTGCCCGCCTGTCCTCCCTGCCCGCCTCTCCAGGACCCCACAGCCCCAAGCTGCGCTAATGATGTCCTCACATCTCTCAGAGATTTCCTTTTTCAGCCTTTTTGTCAGGGACTGGATCCTAAACACTCCACTAGGTCCTTTCTGCTTTTACTCAAGCCCTCCCAAACCAGCCTCCAAAAATGCTAAAGTCGCCTTCGTCCTGTTCATGAACCTGATCCCTTATTCCTTAAGAGTTTTCAGCTGGTCCTTGTCCCTCAAAGGTAACATCGAAACTGTGGATGCTACTCAGAAAGCCTCCCAACATCCCATCCCAAGCCACCCCTCCGCCTCCTTTCCCCAGCTCAACACCTCCCGACTCTAAGTGAGAGGACAGTGAGCAGCCCCTGGACGCCAGGACAGGCACACAGGCCTGCCTCAGGCCTGGCCACACACACGTAGGCTTCTGAACCCTCTTTCCGGGTGCCCTGCCTCCCACCCCGCCTCTTCCCCTCCCTGGCGCCTACCCCCTACCCCCTACCCCTCCAGCCCCCCACTCACACCACCCTCAAGGCCCAGGTATCTCCGAAGCCTCCCCTGGATCTGCCTGACCCCAGTGCAGTTTCCCCAGTGCACCGAGCCTGCCCTAGCTGTTCCCCCCCAGGGCCTTTTTCAGAACAGGGACTACTTTTTATCTTGTTCACTGTTACATTTCAGCAGTTAGCAGAGTTCCTGGCACACTGGAGGCATCCAGGAAACATCTGAACAACTGATAAAGTGCATGAAAATTGAGAAAATGCTCCCTGGGCAGGTCCAGAGCATCCCCTGGTCACATGGGAGTAAGGGCTGGACCAGGGGCTGCTCACTGTTAGGGAGTGTGATAAAGTAAGAGTCTAATGAGCAAAGCGGTAGACTCACCAGACCCAGTTTACACAAATACATACAAAATAATTAAACCTCACTCATTACATTAAGATAAAACAAATTTGGTAAGGTAGCTAATTAAGTCATAATAACTATGCAAAACCTATCATTTTAAATGTCAGTCTTCCAAAGAAGTTTTTTATTCAGATACTCTCAACAAACTGTGGAATGTTACGGATACCAGAGTGATGGAGATAAGCCTGGATTGCTTCCCTGAGTGATGAACAGAAGCAAAAGCAAAGAGGCTCATCAGGTGACGATGGAAACGATGAATGCCCACTTTGTAGGTAGGTGTTCCTTTTTTAAGAAACATTTAAAACAATGATTAAAATATTAGATGTGTGAGTCTGAGGTTCTTTCAAGTATGATGGGTACCAAAATGTCTCAAGAAAATATTATCTTAAAACACTTTTTTGCAAAGAAATACTTTATGCATGAATGAATGAAGTTGCTCAGTCGTGTCGTGTCCGACTCTTTGCGACCCCATGGACTGCAGCCTATCAGGCTCCTCTGTCCGTGGGATTTTCCAGGCGAGAGTGCTGGAGTGAGTTGCCATTTCCTTCTCCAGGGGATCTTCCTGACCCAGGAATCGAACCCTGGTCTCCTGCATTGTAGGTAGACGCTTTACCATCTGAGCCACCAGGGAAGCCCATATTTTATGCATAATAAGGTTTATTCATTCAGCTTCGATTCATTTTATGGGGCTACCTCTCAGCTCCTCTTGCTGAAGTTCAAATGTCTTTTCACATTGTGCTGCTTCCTCTCGCACCTCCGTCAGGATCCACTCAGGTCACTCTCATTTGCTGGCTCCTAGGACCTAACGCTGTGTCCTTGTGTTTGCAGCGCCGCAGACCAGGCACCCGAAGCCCCCAAACGGAGGAAGCACAGCACCACCTATTTTCACTGACTCACACGCGATAACCTAGCACCCTGATTTCTGCCCACAAACCGGAGTTTTCCTCCTTTAGTTTTATGCCTGATTTGCACTTGGGAAACACTGGCTTTCCAGGAAGTCGCCTGAACTTCCTTTCCCCTGCCGCTGTCCCAAGGAACAGAAGGCATCTTCCAAGTGGGCCGTGGTTCAGTGCCGCTCGGCTCTGCCCACAAGCAGGGATGCCAGAGAGCAGAGCTCAGCGGGCAGCAACTGCTACCTCCTCTGCTTTCCTTACGCAGGAAACTCGAGGGAACCAGTCTGCAAAGTTACCCTGAAAATCAGCACCCACTCTAGCACAGAGCCTAGTTTTAAATGGCTGGAACCGTATTCCGCAAGGAGACAGCGCGAGGGGCCAGGACTGAGTTCACAAAATAACGGCTCCTCGGTAGCCACAGTAAACTCTTACAAAAATATCATTCCAGTTTTTCCTCAAGTAGCTTTCATGCCCTTTAAGAAACATTTTCTTTAGGCAGACAGCCTAAAGGGGACATCTCTTTTGGGGCTTTTTCTAAAGTTTCTTTGTGATATTATCACAATGTGAATATATATATATATATATAACAAAATCCACAACAAGATATTATGATAAGATGTTACCACGTACAAAGGGCTTCCCAGGTGGCACTGGTGGTAAAGAAAGAACTCGCCTGTAAATGCAGGAGACCTAAGAGATGAGGGCTCCATCCCTGAGTCGGGAAGATCCCCTGGAGGAGGGCATGGCAGCCCCCTCCAGTACTCTTGCCTGGAGAATCCCATGCACAGAGGAGCCTGGCGGGCTGCAGCTCACGGGCTCAACAAGAGTCTGACACGACTGCAGCGACTTTGCACACACACAGCTTGTTCAGGCGAAGCCAAGAGCACTGCTACGACAGGCACTTGGCTTGGATGCCAAATTAATATTCGACCAGCAAATTATTACACAGCCACTGAAGTTCAAAGGCGAGCTACCTTCTAGCCCAGTGAAGGATTTTGTTAATAGATAACTTTTCACAGTTTCTCCTGAACCCAGCCAGTAAAAGTGCGCTGCAGTTTCCTATGCAAATAAAAGAGTGGATTTCTCAACAACAGAGGAAAAGGCACATATACTGTACATCACCAGCATCTTCACTGCAAAACACTGAAAGTGATAAGATACGGAACAGATCACTTTTTTGATACAATTTATTTTAGATAAACATCTTCAGTCATACTGGCAGGCATCTCTTGAATCTCTGCAGAATTAGGCAATGCTATTTCTGTACTAGATGCCTAGAATCAAAACCAAGGGCAAAACTTCAAGAAAATACATGTTCGTAGAAGAGATATTTGCAATGAAAAGAGACTGATGTTTTCTCAAGTGCAAGATGTTTTCTTGAGTGTGGTTACGCTTACATCTTTAGGTCCTGAAAAGCCAGGAGAAGCTCTGGGATGACAAGCTGAGCAAGCCTAAAAGGGTGAACCCCATTTCTACAAGAGGTCGGTCCTGTCCTCTGACTCCGCCAGGCAAGCTGACCTCCCGCAACAACAAACTGCCCAAGGAAGCAGTGCCCGGAATCAGGACGGGGTCAGTGTCAGGACCTTGGTACCTACTGCAGGACCACATCTTTCAGCTCTGCATGGACAACGCCAAACGAGCTGTTTCATCTGATCAGCTGCCAACTGCCAGTACTGCAGTGGAGGCGAGGACCTTGCGGAGCTGAGGACCTTGCGGAGCTGAGCCCCTCGGAAAGTCTGGCTCCAAGATAAGCAGCTCTCTTGGCTTGCCTGAGAGGGACTGAGGGGCTTCCCAGGACATGTGACATTCTGTCCTGAAGTCAGGAAAGTCCCAGCCACCCAGGACCAGTCAGGAGGTGAGCCTACCCTATAGATGTGACTGCCGCATGAGATTTAGCCAAAATAAAGGTCAACTAAACACAGAATCAACCTTATGAGCAGA
Source organism: Madoqua kirkii (assembly GCA_006408675.1). Lineage (NCBI taxonomy): Eukaryota > Metazoa > Chordata > Mammalia > Artiodactyla > Bovidae > Madoqua > Madoqua kirkii. Next base: position 10,207 of record SJYC01063330.1, read on the forward strand.
ATAAATCCCTCCGGCCTTCAGCCTCAAGGATCCACGCTTATTCACAAAACTCTCAGGAGTGGAGCACAGCATCAACAGTGGAAGAATCCCACAGCAACAAAGACTGCTTTTTCTCTAAAATAAATTACACGTTGAGAAATGGAGTGTCTCCTGCCTTATCAGTAAACAAGGATGTCACAGTCATGGGGAGCCCAGCCCTCCAATGTGAGCCCTGAGGGCACGCAGGAAGGAGAAGGATATCCGCCATCAGGCTGCAGCCCCTCCCGACGGTGAGCCCCATGTCAGCTCGGGACATGAAAACACAGGATGCTGGGCCAGGAGGGCTGAGATGCCTGTGAAAGGGTGATTCCAGCGAGCCCAGACGCTTGCACCCTCCCATGCATCTCTGGTCCTTTCTTCACATAGCCCACTTTCTCCTCCAGGAGACGGGCTCCACGCATGTAAATCACAACTGGCTCCATGCTGGACGTTGAGATGTGCCCATGGTGGTGTGAGGAGACACGGGCCAATATAGACGGCCAGTACAGGCCACCTCTGGATAGTCCTCACGTTGCCTTTGCTATGTTTGCAAAGTGGGTGGACTTCACACCCATCTAAAGCAGCATCCAGGCTTTAGACCCAGGAATTGCTCTCAAAGCGAATTCTGCTCCCCGCATCTCTTTCAGCTGGCCAACCTGCAAGTTGAAGTTTTGCTACACTAACATAACGTAAAAATCCAAATCACTAGACAAGTGTGTTAGTCCAGGTGATTTTCTTAGGCACCGGTTGTGCCAAGGTAGCAAACACACATTTAACCAGTACATATTATACAGCTGTATTTATACACCTATGTCTATATACAAGTTATTTTTGCTATCAAAAAAAGGGTCACTGTATTCTTCTCTGAATATTTCATTGATCAGTTTTCAAAAAGTGTCACAGCCTAAAAGTTGAGTTATTTTTTATTTGGTGGGGATTTTCAGGTCTTTAAGGCTGAGAGACAGCATCTCAGGTGAACTTTGCGAGCACTGCTCTGCAGCAGCAAAGGGAGGAGCCAGGTCACAGAGAAGTTGTACAGCAAAGGGAGGGAGTCAGAACGTCAGAAGATGACTTTTAATGAAAAGAAACCAAATATGCAATACAAAGAGCCGACTCATTGGAAAAGACCCTGATGCTGGGAAAGACTGAAGGCAAGAGGAGATGGGGGAAGACAGAGGAGGAGATGGTTGGATGGCATCACTTACTCATTGGACACGAGTTTAAGCAAACTCCAGGAGAGTGAAAGACAGGGGATCCTGCTGTGTTGCAGGCCAAGGGGACACCAAGAGTCGGACACAACTGAGTGATGGAACAACAAAGATTCCCAAGTTAAGGAATGCAGAGCTTATCTATACGAAGGGAGTAACAGTCATCTGAGCCAGAGACTCCAAGAACGGCATGGTCCTTCTGCCCACGGAGACTCATAAAGAGGGGGCTCCGGCCGCCCTGCAGTATTTTCCACGTCTCCAGCCAGGGCGATTTGTGGAGAAATACAACAGTGCCAGCTCCGCCCCTCAGCCCCTACCCAGAGCGTCCTGGGCCAGACCCTGATGATCTGTGCCAGTTCCCCCTCCTCCTGTAACGAATTTGTTCACCTCACAATTCACGGTGAAAAGCACAAACCCTCCGATGAGATGTGAAAGAGGAACAGTGTTGGGTGAGCATTAAAAAAGAAAAAAAAAAAAAAAGCAGTGTTGGTAAGTAAGCAAAGAGCCCTAAGCATGCAGCCCAGCAGCAGGCCCACACCCTGGTCAGTGTGGGAAGGACGTGCAGTGGAATGACCCAGGGTATCATCCTGAGAACCAGACCCAGGGGGTTCTCACCCGCCTCAGCACACTCAGCAACCAACCTAGATGCCAAGGGGCTCGACCACATCGTACACCTTTTATCTTGTAACACAAGAATTTCAGAGAGACCCAGAGGGAGGGAAGGAAGCAAGGAAAGGGGGGAGGGAGAGAAAAGGAACCAGAGAAACCGAACCACTCTCCAACAGCACTGCCAGAAAGGCCATCAAGGGGAGCACCTCGGAAACAGCAACTTTCTCAGGGCACAGAATTGGGCTTCCCTGGTGGCTCAGAGGTTAAAGCGTCTGCTTCCAATGCGGGAGACTTGGGTTCTATCCCTGGGTGGGCAAGATCCCCTGGAGAAGGAGATGGCAGTCCACTCCAGGATTCTTGCCTGGAGAATCCCATGGACGGAGGAGCCTGGCAGGCTACAGTCCACAGGGTTGCAAAGAGTCGGACACGACTGAGCGACTTCACTTTACTTTACTTTTTACACTTACTTAAATGAAAAAGGACTGGTAATTTGGGAATATATCACAGAAGACAAGCTCTCCAGATCTCAATGAGGCTTTCTCTCAATATTTATTTGAAAGTGGCTTATTCTTGCTTCATACATAATTTTATACCTTGTTTATCGGGATTATAAACCAATGCCACAGCGCAACAGCAGAACAAACAAAAACAGCTGCAAACGATAAAAATCTTAAAACCGCCAGAACTTAGGAGACTAGTGTGGTGTGACAATCTCCAAACATCAGAAAATAAAACAGCACCAGTCTGAGATCAGCTTGCCTGGGCTTTGGAACTCTCTGTGCTCACAGGCCAAGTCATCTAACCTCTCTGACGTCTCTTTTCCTTATATATATTCAACGAAGAAAATCTCCACTGCCTCACGGGTCAGACCAAGGCTCACATAAAACAGTCCAGGCAAGACGTTAAGCACGGTGCCTGACGTAGCTGGCAACGCGTGGGTTTCCGTTTATTTCTGTCAAGAAGACGCCACGTCCTATTAGTTTGCTCTGGTTAGGAAGTCAGAAGAGCACACACAACTTTCAAGCAAGTTTAGAAGATTTCCACCCAAAATGGTAACTTTTTCCCGTGTAATTGCTTCAAGGGGTGGTGAAACTGACTAACTCACTAAGCTGGTCTAAACCTCAAGAACGATAAATAACTGGATTCACTACCGCATCTTTCATCACAGTAAAAAGCACTGCAATGATCTGAACAATCCACGTGCAGGATTGAAAAAAGCATCCAGATCGTGAAATGAGCCCTGACGTAACCGAGGGTGCTGACCTGTGTGTCTCAGAGGCCAGACTTCTGTCAGAGTTGTCAGCATCCCTGATTTCAGGATGTTCGTGGTGTCAGTTATTTTTTTTTTAACACAGATGTAAATGACTTGACACAATTTCAGTATTTTTGATGTGCAAGTGGGTAGATGATGTGGGAGGATGTGATGACTAAGTGGTGAACGACTTCTGAAGGGTTCCTGGGAGTCGCAGAAGTTAAGCTCTGCAGTGAGTGTGTGAGCAGATAAGGTGGAGTCTGTTCAGTTCAGTTCAGTCGCTCAGTCGTGTCCGACTCTTTGCAACCCCATGAATTGCAGCACGCCAGGCCTCCCTGTCCATCACCAACTCCAGTTCACCCAAACTCATGTCCATAGAGTCGGTGATGCCATCCAGCCATCTCACCTTCTGTCATCCCCTTCTCTTCCCGCCCCCAATCCCTCCCAGCATCAGTCTTTCCAATGATTCAACTCTTTGCATAAGGTGGCCTAAGTATTGGAGTTTCAGCTTCAGCATCAGTCCTTCCAAAGAACACCCAGGACTGATCTCCTTTGGAATGAACTGGTGGGATTTCCTTGCAGCCCAAGGGGACTCTCAAGAGTCTTCTCCAACGTCAGAGGCAGCAGCAAACTCGAAGGTAGAGCACCTCGCCTACCGGACTCCGGAGAAAGCAATGACAGTGTGTGCTCACGTGCTCCTCGCACACCTGAGGACACAGCACAGAAAGGAGGGCTCCAGCAGGCTGTGCACGAGAAGGAGGCGTGACCCTAACAGCACGCAGCTGAGGTGCCGCGGGAAACGGGCTCCTCGACCTGGAGCTTTAAGATATCCCAGTGCCGGATTCACAAAGTCAAACAACAGGTCATTTGAATGACATTTTAAAATCCAAACTTTTTATCGCCTTAAGTAGATACAGAAAGGAGAAAGAGGTGGCGGAGGTTGAGATGGTGAGCTAGCATCACCAACTCAATGGACGTGAATCTGAGCAAAGTCTGGGAGGCAGAGAAGGACAGGGAAGTCTGGAGCGCTGCGGTTCAGGGAGTCGCAAAGAGTTGGACACAAGACTAAACAGCAGCAATGAGAAGATATGGAGTAGTTTACAAACTTTCCAGGTAATATGAATAATTTTTTTAAACTGAGGTCGAGTTGCTTTACATTGTAGTGTTACTTCCAGGCATATGGGAAAGTGACTCAGTTATACATATATATATTCTTTCAAGTTCTATTTTCTTATAGATTATTACAAAATACTGAGTATTAGTTCCCTGTGCTATACAATAGGTCCTTGTTAATTATCTATTTTATATATAATAGTGTATATATTTTAGTACTCTCGCCTGGAAAATCCCATGGACGGAGGAGCCTGGTGGGCTGCAGTCCATGGGGTTGCACAGAGTCAGACACAACTGAGTGACTTCACTTTCACTTTTCCTTTCATGCATTGGAGAAGGAAATGGCAGCCCACTCCAGTGTTCTTGCCTGGAGAGTCCCAGGGATGGGGGAGCCTGGTGGGCTGCCGTCTATGGGGTCACACGGAGTCAGACACACCTGAAGCGATGTAGTAGTAGTAGTAGTATATATTTTAATAATAAAAATGACTTTCAATTGGCCTAGTTTGAGTTATGAGATTTTTTTTTAATTAAAAGTGCGCTGGAGAATTTTAACCAGCTCAGGATTAGCAATTGCTTTCAATGTAAAAGTGAACAAGAACAACTTGTTACAATCACATCAAACCATTTTTACTGTACTGGTTTCATTTTGGTTCCAACTAAATACCATTGTCAACATAAAGAACTTATCCATAATTAGTAAAAATCAAATGTGAAGCACTCAACATCTGAAACAATATTTCAAGCTCCTTGAAAACTTCAATACAAAATCAGAGAATCCAAGCATAGCTATTACAACACTGATTTAAATGTATGTGTGTGTGATTATGTGGAAAATGGATCGTAATTATTCCATACAATTTCATGTATAGTGATGTGAAGGAATTATGACCTTATATCGTAACTATTTTTAAGTGTACAATTCAATGGCAGTAATCTCATTCACAATGTTATACAACCAACACCATTCTCTAGTTCCAAAGCTTCTTAATTGGCCCGGACAGAAACTCTGTAGCCACTAAGCAGCGTGTCCCCGTTCTCTGCTCCGGGAGCCCCGGGGAACCTCCATTTTCCTTTATGTCTCTAAAAGTCGGCCTCTGCTAGACAGTTCGTGTACATGGAACTACAGTCTTGGTCCTTTTTCATCTGACACGTCTTCAAGATTTCACCATGCCGCAGCATGTGCCAGACTCTTCTTTCTTTTTAAGACTGAGTGGTATTGCATAGTACGGACGGACCATGTCTCATGCATCCGTCCACCTATCAGTGGACATCTGGAGTGTCCCACCCTTGGGCTGTTGTGAATGACGTGGCACTAAGCATTAGCATCCAAGCATTAGTTTGTGCCCCTGATTACAGTCCCTTTGGACATGTACGCCTAAGAGTGGCTGCTGGCCCTTGGTGATTCTGTTTAGGTTTTTAAGGAGCCACATCGGCCCTAGCACTCACCTGGGAGCAAGGATGGGGAAAATATCAGTTCCTTTAGGACTGCTTGAGACCATTTGGACAAAAGTAAACTATCACCAACAAGTCCCTTCCAAAAATGAAGGCTATGTTATCTACATCACATTTATTACTTACAGGACTCCATTAGTTATGTGTCTGAATTAAATACTTTTTTACATTTTTATTACAAAACTTAGATTTACTGTTATAAAACCATTAATAAACAAAACATTCCACCTATAAGGAAGAACTGTTAGTAATTCCCATGAGTGCAGAAGGGATAAAGAAGCGTCAGCTCCCAAAGCTGTGTGTACAGCCTACAGGGGTTACAACTGTCTTACAAACGTCTATCAGATATTATGTCTTACGTAAAACCTAAATTTAACAAAAATATCCTTCTACACTTAGACTATAAGCAGACATCACCGAAAGATGGTGCCTAATACTCAAGAGGAAAGCGAAGTGAGTGTTAGTCGCTCAGTCCTGTCCGGCTCTGTGCGACTCCCTGGACTGCAGCCCACCAGGCTCCTCTGTCCATGGGATTCCCCAGGCAAGAGTACTGGACTGGGCTGCCATTTCTTTCTCCAGGGGCTCTTCACGACCCAGGGATCAAACCTGGGTCTCCCACATTGTAGGCAGATACTCAGTGACATAAAAGATTAAAGAAAAAACGGAGGGTATTAAGAGGCTGAGATTACAGAGGCTGGGGGAGGTGAGTGTCATTCCTCTCTGAGCAGGAAGCCACAGAAGCTACGCTGCTTCAGAATCAGAGGAAATGAAACTCCAGTCTGAGTCTGAAGCACGTTAGAAAGCGCAGACAGGAGACCGTGACGGCGAACGTCCAGCACCAGCTGCACAGAACGCTCCTGAGGACAGAGAGCAGCGGGCTGGCTCTCTCTCCTGAGAAACTCCTTCACATTGCAATCTAACAAACTTCCATCACCTTAGAGAACCATCGGGAAATGCACTGTTTGAGGAAAATTGAACTCCGTGCTCAATCTCAGCAGCTTCCAAGAAGCTGTGAGACAAGGGTTCATCAAAACCACCATACCTTGGAATTTCAAATTAAGGACAAAAAAAGCTGGACTTCCAATGACGTGGGTCCCAGGACCTCGGTACATCTCGGTAGGACAACCTCTGTCCAGATGCTACAGCTCTGGGGGGTGACGTGGCCGTGGGAAGGCTGCATCAGACACACCCTCGCCAAACAGGCTGCTGGTGTGCAGCGACTGTGGTCACAGATGTGGGGACGAGGGCTCCTTCAGGCACCCAGACTCCAGCTGGAGAGAGAACCGGAGGTTTGCAGCTCCAGCTCCAGGATGCCCCGACTAATGAGCTTCGGTAACATCACCTCGTTCTTTAGCACTACACACCCAGGAATCGGTGGGATCCTAGCTCTGTCTGAAGGCCCAGGGCTTCCTCCCACCTGAGATCCAAGGTTTCACAATAAAACATCGCCATCACCCTGGGTATTTTTCCATCAGTCAGAAGAGACTATTTCACAATTTCTGTGAAGAGTGTACCATACTCATTTCTGAGAACAAAGTCACTGTGTAGAAAACCGCAGCTGTTTATCCTGCCCTGATGTGAACACCGCCCAGTGAAGTCGCTGTCCGTGCTTTATGCATTTGGAGATGTAGGCTTGCTCTTCTGGGGTTTCCCTGGTAGCTGAGACGGTAAAGAATCTGCATGCAATGCAAGAGACCCACGTTTGATCCCTGGGTTGGGAAGATCCCCCGGGCATGGAAACCTACTCCAGCATTCTTGCCTGGAGAATCCCATGGACAGAGGAGCCTGGTGGGCTACAGTTTATAGGGTTGGAAAAGAGTCAGACATGACTGAGCGACTAAGCACACAGCCTTACTCTTCTACCTTCAAACAAAGCAGAGGGAGAAATGAATACTAAGGAGCATAATAATGATTAGGAAGGCATCCTCCATCAACCTCATGGCCCTGAAATCCAGCTCAGAAGGGCCTCTGCACACAGAGAGGACTGGGAGCTCACAGAGGAGCAGACACTTCAGGAACATGGGACCAGGTCTGCTCTGTGCAGAAGAGGATCAGAGTGAAGTGTAAGATTAAAGCTGTGGGGCCCCTGGGCAGCGCAGGAGAGAGCCCGTAAGATCAGGGACTGAGACCAGTCAGCCCTCCAGCTGAAGGGCTAAGTGCAAATGGTTCGCCTCAGCGTCTTCAGGAGGTGGGATTTCCTTAATGAAGATGCTATACAGTCTTCGGGCTTCTCTGAGAGCTCAGTTGGTAAAGAATCCGCCTGAAATGCAAGAGACCCTGGTTCAATTCCTGGTGTGGGAAGGTCGCTGGAGAAGGGACAGGCTACCCATTCCAGTATTCTTGGGTTTCCCTTGTGCTCAGCTTGTAAAATTTCCATCTGCAATGTGGGAGATCTCGGTTTGACCCTTGGGTTGGGAAGATTCCCTGGAGAAGAGAAAGGCTACCCACTCTGGTGGGATTTTCTTAATGAAGATACTCTACAATCTTCACTGACAGCTTAACTTTTACCTTCATAGTTACAGAGTCACGGGCTGCGCTCTGTGTTTCAAAAAAGGGAAAAAACAAAGACAGGATTCGAACTCCCCCTGGAAGAAAGGAAAGGTGGAGTAACTAAGAAAAGAAACCAACAAGCAAACATTTTTAAAACCCTGCCTTCATTTCTCCAGAGGAAATACAGACGGGCAGTTTGGAGGAGCTGAAGAGTAGGGACAGTACGGATCCACTGTTATTTCTAAAAATTCCTCTTTTCCTACGACAGATATAGAAGTGATGTCTAAAAACCGAATCCTTAAAAACTGAATTGTAATGTGCACAGACATGAGGCTTCTGTTATTTAAGTTAATCCTATCTGTGAAACAATCATTTTCTTCTTAGAAAAAAAGAAACAAAAAATCTCTGAGGGGCTCTCCAAGTGAAAAGCACATCAGCCGGTGCTCTGAATTCCAGCTGCGGGAGGGGAGGGGCGGGGCTGCGGCGCCTCGAGAACCCTGCTGGGTCAGCTCTGACACTCTGGATGCGTGTGCTTGGCCTGTGGCATGGTTGTGTCCAGGGCCTTCCCGGGGCTCAGCGGTAAAGAATCTGTCTGCGATATAGCAGACATGGTTCAATCCCTGAGTAGGGAAGATCCCCTGGAGAAGGAAACGGCAACCCACTGCAGTACTCTTGCCTGGAGAATCCCATGGACGGAGGAGCCTGGTGGGCTACAGTCCATAGGGTCACAAAAAAGCAGGACACAATTTAGCAACTGAACAACAACAACAACAACGGTTGCGTTTGCAGCTCCCCCAGCGAAGTCCATTTGTGTTGGTGGAGTGTCAAAGCTGTTATACCCTAGTGGTTGGTCTTCCTGAAGGAGGAATTGGCACAGTTGGTAGAATGGCTTGGGTTTTCCAGGAACATGACTTACAGCTGAACTGAATCTGCCGCTCAAGTTAGTAGCCCCATGACCATAAAAATCACTGGTTCCTTTCAGTTAAAACAAAGATAATACATGCTACCGTCTCGGAATCATACTAAATATGAATATATGAAGATCATTCACTCTGCCTTGTTCCAGAGATCATGTACTGCAAGTATACATCAGCACAATGAAAAAACAATATAAAATCAAAGAAAATTAAAAAGAAAACAAAAAAATAAGGAAATAAAATAGCAGAAACGTGGATAAGACAAAACACGACAGAAAGTGACATATACTGCTGAGAACTTTCCGTAGACACAGCCTCATTCTAACGTCCCCATATGGAGACCCACTCACACCGACGGGCACAGCCCAGGTGCCCGGCCCGTCCTGACTGGAGCTTCTACCTTCTAGGCAGCAATCACTGACTTATGAGATTCCCGAAGAGTAGCTGGACTTCCTCAAGAGCAGTTCCTCTTGTCAGCCAGACAAGGACTCATTTGAAACAGAGGGTGAGGGGGTATTTTCACTACAATGGAGTCACCTTCCGGGCAGAGTTCACCCCTCACAGCTGCTGGGCTGTGGACTCCCCTGGTTGGGGGCTGGAGCTCTCCTCGGAGAAAGCTTTGGACTTCACTCTGACAGAGACGAATGGGCAAGTCAGACCCCAAAGGGAACGCGTGCTGTGGGCATGTGCCCAGCACACAGGATGGGTCTTTAAAAAGCAGCAGCACAGGTGGTCTCTGCAGAGACATCTCACTGTGATCACTTGTAAGGCGCCGTGGTTACTGCTTATCCCGTTACCAGGCTGAACGGAGGCACCAACTTAGTCTTGGCATAAGCACCCCATCACAGATGGGATTTGGCTTCGGAGTACAGTCAAACAGGGTCTCTGCATGTGTGTACACACGAGTGGGTGTGTGCGTATGTGTTCAGTGTTGCTGGGAGGCAGGGGGAGTTCAACCACATACAACTTCTTTCTGAGTATACAGTCGCAGTCGCCCATTAAATCAGTGGGTGAGGAAGGAAACTTGCAAAACCTCTTAGGTCTGTATTTGTAGGCAATTAACTTAGGAAGCCTCTGTGAATGAGAAGCAACATACCAGACTTGGAATCGTAATATACAATAGAACAAGTGGATACGCTAGTTAGAGTGTATTTATATCCATTTTACTTTACTTTAAAAGGGATTTGTGATGAGTCTGAACATTTTCCTAGCTATGCATTTGGTAAAACTTTTATAGAAATATGGAACTGCTTCTTAGAACAGTTTAAATTATAGTCAAATAAATGAACAGGTCTATTTAAATAAAAAATGTTAAAGACAGTCTTTGCTGAGATACATAATTTGGGGAATTCAATAAAGAAGACAGCTTTAATAACCACCTGAGGAGTAATCATGAACAAAAAACCAAGAGACAGGAATATTATTTTTTAATCTAATAAAAACCAAAGATTCTACTTTCTTAACAGAAAAATATTAAATGCCACATAAATACAGTAATCTGCCTGGAGGCAGTGTTTCAAACAGTAACATTCAAAATAACTGCAAATATCTCAAGCTAAGGGTTATCATTATTGTAAGCATCTCAGCATAATTCGGGCCGTTCCCATGACCTCTAGAAGTCCCTCAGTGTTTATTCTTTACTTTATCTACAAATTTCTGACATATAATTCTCTCTATATTCTATCTGAAAGTAGACATTTATGTTCATGTGGTAAATTCAAAAATCCCTCGTTCACTTGGGGTAATATGTGATGTGTATTACCAAAAGAACCTCATATTTCTACCCTCGGGTTAGAATAAATCAAGGGAAATGAATCCCATACGCTTATCTCATGAACTTTATTACATCAGCAAACAAACAAATCAGTTCATTGGTTTGATTCTGACACAGAACACACACACACATCCCCCGCACACACATCCCTCGAAACAAAGTTCTAACGATTCTTCTGAGGAGTAAAACTGAGGGTGAAAATATGGAAGCAGAGCTTGTTATCATCTTTCCACTGATACAGATTTTGAGGACTAAGATCAATTGTCAAGAAGGAGCACCGTGATCTGATTGCAATTTACAGCTTTTTGGAGAATCTTCACAGGAAGAGCGCAGGCAAAGGCAGCCCCGACAGGAAACCTCACATTCCAGGCATTCTGGGGTGAAGGCTCAAGAGAATCCAGGGGCAGCGGCCGTCTGTCCAGTCACTCCCACAGTGAGTACAGCCTCGCTCACTACTCCAGCGGCGGAGTCGCTACACAAGCAGTCATTCTGCAGAAACTAGGCAGGCGGGTCACACACTCCCGTGGAAACAGGCGCGAACAATTAGCCGCAGGAGCAGCAGTGAGCCGCCTTCCACGCCACGCGCCCGCTGCTTCAAGCCGGCGTGACTCCGTGCACGGTACAAACGCCCGATTCTCAAACCAGACACCCTCCACCCCCGACCAGGCCAGGCTCTGGGGGTGGGGACAAGTTAGAACCTCCGCTCTTGGGCCGAGGGCCTGTCACCAGGTCACTTAAAAGTGAAGTGAACGTGTCAGTAGCTCCACTGTGTCTGACTCTGTGACCCCGTGAATGGTAGCCCACCAGGCTCCTCTGTCCATGGGATTCTCCAGGCAACAATTCTGGAGCGAGTTGCCATGCCCTTCTCCAGGGGATCTTCTCGACCCAAGGATCTAAACTGGGCCTCCCACATAGCAGGCAGATTCTTTACCATTTGAGACATCAGGGAAGCCCTAAGTCACTGGATGCCTCAAAACCAATTTTACAATCTGCAAAATAACGGCCTGCCTCTCTAGCAAAAGGGCTGAGACCACACCTGAGATGACTAACCCGAAAATCCTCAGTAAAGGAAACAAGAGCTGAGATGTGTTCAGTGTACTGCCCTCACACCTATTACTGAACTAGGTCAGTCTATGAACAAGCTACCGTTCTTTTCATTCTGTTTTACAGATGAGATCAGTGCAGCTCAATCGCTCAGTCCTGGTTCCCATACGCTTATCTCATGAACTTTATTACATCAGCAAACAAACAAATCAGTTCATTGGTTTGATTCTGACACAGAACACACACACACATCCCCCGCACACACATCCCTCGAAACAAAGTTCTAACGATTCTTCTGAGGAGTAAAACTGAGGGTGAAAATATGGAAGCAGAGCTTGTTATCATCTTTCCACTGATACAGAATTTTGAGGACTAAGATCAATTGTCAAGAAGGAGCACCGTGATCTGATTGCAATTTACAGCTTTTTGGAGAATCTTCACAGGAAGAGCGCAGGCAAAGGCAGCCCCGACAGGAAACCTCACATTCCAGGCATTCTGGGGTGAAGGCTCAAGAGAATCCAGGGGCAGCGGCCGTCTGTCCAGTCACTCCCACAGTGAGTACAGCCTCGCTCACTACTCCAGCGGCGGAGTCGCTACACAAGCAGTCATTCTGCAGAAACTAGGCAGGCGGGTCACACACTCCCGTGGAAACAGGCGCGAACAATTAGCCGCAGGAGCAGCAGTGAGCCGCCTTCCACGCCACGCGCCCGCTGCTTCAAGCCGGCGTGACTCCGTGCACGGTACAAACGCCCGATTCTCAAACCAGACACCCTCCACCCCCGACCAGGCCAGGCTCTGGGGGTGGGGACAAGTTAGAACCTCCGCTCTTGGGCCGAGGGCCTGTCACCAGGTCACTTAAAAGTGAAGTGAACGTGTCAGTAGCTCCACTGTGTCTGACTCTGTGACCCCGTGAATGGTAGCCCACCAGGCTCCTCTGTCCATGGGATTCTCCAGGCAACAATTCTGGAGCGAGTTGCCATGCCCTTCTCCAGGGGATCTTCTCGACCCAAGGATCTAAACTGGGCCTCCCACATAGCAGGCAGATTCTTTACCATTTGAGACATCAGGGAAGCCCTAAGTCACTGGATGCCTCAAAACCAATTTTACAATCTGCAAAATAACGGCCTGCCTCTCTAGCAAAAGGGCTGAGACCACACCTGAGATGACTAACCCGAAAATCCTCAGTAAAGGAAACAAGAGCTGAGATGTGTTCAGTGTACTGCCCTCACACCTATTACTGAACTAGGTCAGTCTATGAACAAGCTACCGTTCTTTTCATTCTGTTTTACAGATGAGATCAGTGCAGCTCAATCGCTCAGTCCTGGCTGACTCTTTGCAACCCCATGGACTGCAGCACGCCAGGCTTCCCTGTCCATCACCAACTCCAGAAGCTTGCTCAAATTCATGTCCATTGAGTCAGCGATGCCATCCAACCATCTCATCCTCTGTCATCCCCTTCTCCTCCCACCTTCAATCTTTCCCAGCATCAAGGTCTTTTTAAATGAGTCAGTTCTTTGCATCAGGTGGCCAAAACATTGGAGTTTCACCTTCACCATCAGTCCTTCCAATGAATATTCAGGACCGATTTCCTTTAGGATGGACTGGTTGGATCTCCTTACAGTCCAAGGGGCTCTCAAGAGTCTTCTCCAACACCACAGTTCAAAAGCATCAATTCTTCGGCGCTCAGTTTTCTTTACAGTCCAACTCTCACATCCATACATGAACACTGGAAAAACCATAGCCTTGACTAGACAGACCTTTGTTGGCATAAATGAGATAACTGAGGCAAAAAACAATCACACCACTAACAGCTCACAGTGAGCTGAGACTCTTCCCCACCTGAACCAGAAGCAGGAAAACGGCCGACACAGACCCATCACTGGCCTCCCGAGGCTGCCGTCTGTCTAGTCTCTGCCCACATCTCCTGCCCACCCTGGCCCGCCTGGGCCGAGAGTTGTGTTTATGACCGGATCAACCTATCTGTGACATGCGCTGACGGTACCCGACCGTGAAAGGCTGGGTGCAATCCGTTTCATCCCCAGAATTGAGCTGTATGGTGGATGGTGGTCACACACTCACACACACACAGGTTTTGGAAAATTACTCACATCTGCCCTGAGAAAGCAGATACTACATCCGGCCAATGGGCTTCCCTGGTGGCTCAGACAGTAGACTCCGCCTGAAATGCGGGAGACTCAGGCTGGACCCCTGGGTTGGGAGGATCCCCAGGAGGAGGGCATGGCAACCCATTCAGTAAATACTCTTGGGAGCACTGGCTGTGTGTCAGGCAATATCACAGGATCACAAAGACAAGCGCCTTGTTTTTAATGGTGTGTACAAGGTTCTGTCCCAGTGCCATCCAAATAGGAGGAAAAGAAAACCAAGGACCAGGCCACCTCCCCCTAACCCAGACCTGAGTGTGTGGTTCCTGGGGTAGGGTGAGGGCAGGCAGGAGATCCTCCCAGGTTTGCAGTAAAGCCCTTCCAGAGTTCCCACTGAATTCCCTGGACGATGATATTTTCAATAAAGGCGGGGTGCCAAAGCAGAAGGCAAAATCTGGCTTGAGTTTCCCTCCAGCCAAAAAATATTTTCTAAAAATGTGCCTCGTCTACCTCTTAGAAGTAAGAAAATGCTTTTTAGCAATTATTCTCCATATTCCGATTTTCCCACCAGTTTTTATTACAGATCCCATCTCCCCTCACCTCCTCCATCCACTACTTGCTATGAGTACTGCTGTCAATAACGTCTCTTCTAAAAACGAGTTCAGTTCAGTTCAGTTCAGTCTCACAGTCTGCTTCAAGAAAAGGTTCGACTCAAAATGGGTATCTAATCAGATTCTAAGATTATGCCTTTTGTGAAATGCCTCAGAGTAAAGCCTCCTGCTTTCTGCCAAAAGAAAGCAAGAAAGAAAGAAGGAAGGAAATGATTTTAACCTCTTTCCATTTGGAAATGATTCTAACATGCAGCACATCTTCCCTTTCCTTATATTTCCGCTTTACAATTCAGATTACTTTAAGCACAGTAGTAGTCAAAAGTAAATGCGAAGAAATTTTAATAAGGAAGGGAGCGGAGGGAGGGAGGGCTCAGATATTTTTATATCAAAGAAAATTCGTCATTAAAAGAAAAGCAACGTAAGTTTCGTGTGCCAATTACCGCAGCGTTGTGCTCACTCTGAAAAGACACGTTGTAATCCTCTCCCTCCGCTCAGGCCAGCTCACCTGCACTGTTGTTTGGAACAGAACACTCACACCGCAGAGGCTATGCTGTTGACGGAACTACACAGATCCAGGCAAAGAAAATAAAATGTTTACAAAGCGTACACTATAAAATCCAAAAGCTCGATCATTTAAATGTACACTAGTGAACTTGGAGAAAGCCAAGTTCATCATCCCAAGGCTGGGACACCCACACTGGGTAGCAAGCTCTGCACTGGCCGCCCGCCTGGCACTCTGAAACAGAGGCTGCGAACAGCAAGGGCAGGTGAGCCACTGAGGGGGAGCCAGTCTCTGAGAGCCTGGAGCACAGCACTGCCACTCAGACACCCTGCAACAGTGAGAAGCGCCAAGGCTTATGCTCCCTGTCCCCGGATTTTATAAAACGCCCTGGGGACACAGCACACTTGCACTGAATTTTACAGGTTACAGATCGCGTTCACATTCACTGTTTCATCTTTGTCCTGACCAGAAAGGGAGGGGGGGGGAGGGGGACGGGCAGAGAGTGAGACGGCCACAGACTAGGGAAAACACTCAGTGAGCAGCGACATGTCCAGGCACTGTGACCAGCAGGCAAGAGGTGCCCGCGTTTGCCCTGCCCCATACCCAAACCCTGCTCGTCACATCCAAAGCTCAGCGTTCTCTCCATTACCCTCTGATACCTGTATTTTATCGACTTGCTGCTATTATGACTTTTTCCTTCATTACCTTAATTTGTACAGCTGAAAATTCAGAAGCTAATCTGATTTTTATAGGAAGTCATATCTATGATAATTATCAACTGCAATTGATAAAGGATAAAAACTGAAGGTAGACATTAAAAAAATAACCTATCAAACACAGCAAAGGCCTTTAAATTGCACGCATGTCGCTCTTTTCCATTAGGATATAAGAAATGCAGGCAATGTGAAATTTTTAGATGTCAAAAATGCTTTTAAACTGCTAAAAGGTTTTCAAATCATAAAAGTTCTGATGGCTTTTCTTTAACAATTATCTTTTAAATCTTTCAAAAGTCACATGCCTTTCTGTTTCTGTATTATTTTAGATGTAATATTAAGATTTTACACCACTTTCCAGTCTCTGACCACAATACATCATTTACTCAGTAACCACATATTAAACAAGTACAACTATACTATTCTTGGTCTGTAAAGGTTTCAAAGTAAAAATTTCACATTGTTCTAACAACAGACTGTATTGTGAAATTTACACAAGCTTACTCATGTGACTCCAAAATGGCAAGAGAAGCAGTTAAGTTACTTTAGCACAAGGAAAAGCTAAAGAACGTGAAAACCTAAGGAGCACTCTCATGTAATAACCTACAAGTCACTAGGAACTGTCAGTAACTGGGAGGATGTTTCTCCGCTTCCTCTCCTCCCAATCTTCCTGTTACACGGACTGAAAACACACCAGACGCTCATCAGCAGGTCAGATGTATAAAATAAAGTTTTGGTAAACTATGTGATGTTGTTGATATAAGATAACAAAGTTAGATCAAACCTGGATTATGTAAATAAGAGTTTACACATTTTGAACAAAAAGTACTTACTAGAAATAGTTTATAGATTGGCAGAGAATAATATAATTCACTGGCTAAGTACAACTTTACTGATCCTTGCTTTGCCCAGCACCTTATCGAGAAAAACTGAAAGTACACACACACGGCATCATTATCACTCATCCTAGGTCACCAACCCAGGAACCACTCTCCCTGTGGTCAGGAGTGAAGTCACCACCGCAAGGGGTGTGCTCCATCCACACGCAGGCCTGCAGTTCCCACGGTCAAGGCTAGTGACTTCCCACAGATGTGTGTCTGCCTCTCCTGAGAGGCGACAGGAGCAGCAAGCTGCCTAGGGCAGGAAGGGAGGACAGGCAAGCCTCTGAGGCTGATGCCCACAGAGCCGCAGAGGGAAAAAGGGAGGCGGGGGCAACAACCTTAGAAGTTGCAACAGGGACTCCCGAGGGGTCCAGTAGCTAAGACTCCGTGATCCCAATGCAGTGGGCCCCGGTCGGATCCCTGGTCTCCGCACTAAATCCCGAATGCTGCAGCTAGAAGGCCCTGCAGGACGCAAAGAAGGCAGATGATCCCACGTGCTGCAACTAGGAGCCGGCACAGCCAAACAGAGAAGTATTTCCTAAAAAACACAGCTACCAACAGAATGTTTGCACTTCTCTACAGAAAATGCTTTCAAGAAAGAGAAATAAGAACACACAACTGTCTGAGGTTAATAATTAGAGCAGTCTATAGAACCATAAACCTTAAACATTCTTTAAGGCATTTCTGTTTTATAAAAGCATAATAATTGATGCTTATAAGGATAAAAGAGGAAATAATTAGATTCACAATATACATCTAATAGGATAAGAATGGCATCACACATTTTTGGAAGATTTCTATGTAAAATAACTTATTAAAAGCAGATGCTTTACACAGATATGGTGAACAGACTTGTGGACACAGCTGGGGAAGGGGAGGATGGGACGAATTGAGAGAATAGCATGGAAACATATAATTACCATGTGTAAAATAGATAGCCAGTGGGAACTGGCTGTATGATCAAGTTTAAGTGTTAGTCGCTCAGTCAGTCTGACTCTTTTCAATCCCATGAACTGATTTCTCTATACGTGCACTTTTCCAGGCAAGAATACTGGAGTGAGCTGACCTTCCCTTCTCCAGGGTAGCCTCCTGATCCAGGAGTCAAACCCAGGTCTCCTGCACTGCAGGCAGACTCTGAGCCATTAGGGATGCCTACTGTATGAGGCAGGAAGCTAAAATCTGGTGCTCTGGGACAACCTAGAGGGGCGGGAGGGGGTGGGAGGGAGTTGATTCAAGAGGGCGGGGACATATATTCACCTATGGCTGATCCGTGTTGCTGTTTGGCAGAAACCAACACCATATTGTAAAGGAATTATCCTCCAACTAAAAATAATTTTTTAAAAACAACATATATTTTTAGAAGTAGATGCTTTAAAAATTACACTTCAGTAATCTGGGAAAGATTTCCCTCCCAGACAGTCTGGACCACAGGGGCAAATGTGATCCACCCCAGGGCGACGCAGCAGGAGGCCGTCACGCAGGCACCTCTGGACCACAGCGGCCTGGACCGAGGCTCGAGGCGTCCACAGCCCTGGGCCCAGGCTTGCACCCCGGGGCCTAGCTGCTTACAGTCTGTCCTCTTTACTCGGTTTCTAAGAACCACAGGAGCAAACTTCCAGTTACAAAGTCAGTCACTGGGATGAAAGGTACAGCACAGGAAATACAGTAACTAACACTGCAATAACGTTGTGTGATGACAGACGGTAACTGGACTTACTGAACTGATCACTACATAATGCATAAAAATACTGAATCACTGTTATATACCTGAAACTCAAGCAACACTGTAAGTCAATTATACTTCAATAAAAAGGAACCATGGGAAATCATGAATATAAAAAAATTTTACAAACTGGAAACCTTTCCAGGTCTGCAAGGTGCTGCTGTTCAGGTTACTGTCCGGGTCACTGGGCCTCTCCGCCGGCCCCCACGGCAGCACCAGCAGCGTGTGCCCTCGGGGACGTCAACCCCATGTGAAGGGTGTACCCCTCGCCAGAATCTGATTTCCTCGTCATCCGTCAGGGAGGTGCTCGCCTGTGGTCAATCGGTCTGCCTTTCGGGGAGGGCAGCGTGTCTCCTGGACCCTGATGAGGCCCCAGATCCCACACGTGTGCCTGAGAGAGAAGCACCCTTCCCAAGCCTCTGCTCCTCCAACAGAACGCCTCCCGCACCCGGCCCTCCCCCGCTCCTCTTGAGAGCACCCACACCCGCCCATCAGCCAGCCTCCTCCTCCTCTTAAAAACAACATATATTTTTAGAAGTAGATGCTTTAAAAATTACACTTCAGTAATCTGGGAAAGATTTCCCTCCCAGACAGTCTGGACCACAGGGGCAAATGTGATCCACCCCAGGGCGACGCAGCAGGAGGCCGTCAC
Organism: Madoqua kirkii; assembly: GCA_006408675.1. Classification (NCBI taxonomy): domain Eukaryota; kingdom Metazoa; phylum Chordata; class Mammalia; order Artiodactyla; family Bovidae; genus Madoqua; species Madoqua kirkii. The sequence continues at coordinate 29,268 of SJYC01063330.1, forward strand.
GCAGGCACCTCTGGACCACAGCGGCCTGGACCGAGGCTCGAGGCGTCCACAGCCCTGGGCCCAGGCTTGCACCCCGGGGCCTAGCTGCTTACAGTCTGTCCTCTTTACTCGGTTTCTAAGAACCACAGGAGCAAACTTCCAGTTACAAAGTCAGTCACTGGGATGAAAGGTACAGCACAGGAAATACAGTAACTAACACTGCAATAACGTTGTGTGATGACAGACGGTAACTGGACTTACTGAACTGATCACTACATAATGCATAAAAATACTGAATCACTGTTATATACCTGAAACTCAAGCAACACTGTAAGTCAATTATACTTCAATAAAAAGGAACCATGGGAAATCATGAATATAAAAAAATTTTACAAACTGGAAACCTTTCCAGGTCTGCAAGGTGCTGCTGTTCAGGTTACTGTCCGGGTCACTGGGCCTCTCCGCCGGCCCCCACGGCAGCACCAGCAGCGTGTGCCCTCGGGGACGTCAACCCCATGTGAAGGGTGTACCCCTCGCCAGAATCTGATTTCCTCCGTCATCCGTCAGGGAGGTGCTCGCCTGTGGTCAATCGGTCTGCCTTTCGGGGAGGGCAGCGTGTCTCCTGGACCCTGATGAGGCCCCAGATCCCACACGTGTGCCTGAGAGAGAAGCACCCTTCCCAAGCCTCTGCTCCTCCAACAGAACGCCTCCCGCACCCGGCCCTCCCCCGCTCCTCTTGAGAGCACCCACACCCGCCCATCAGCCAGCCTCCTCCTCCTCCCTGTCTCTTCCTCAAGGGGACGAGGGCCCAGCCTAGCTCCACCGCCGGGCACGCGGGTCCAGCTGGCTGGCTGAGGTCTGCCTGGACCGCTGGACGCAGGCCTCAGAGCTGTGGACACTCCCAGCTTTGTTCACCTCTGGACCCCCAGCTGGCTGGCTGAGGTCTGCCTGGACCGCTGGACGCAGGCCTCAGAGCTGTGGACACTCCCAGCTTTGTTCACCTCTGGACCCACACCACGAAGCCCTCAAAAAAGCACTCACTGGATTAAAGTGCATACGCATGAAATCTGAAATAATGAAACAGGGACTTCCCCGGTGGTCCAGTGGTTAAGAATCCGCCTGCCAATGCGTGGGTTCAATCGCTAGTTGAGGAGGATCCCACAGGCCTCAGAGCTACTAAGCCCTGGCGCCACAAGTGCGGAGCTCGGGAGCCGGAGAGCCTGAGCTCCGCAGCAGGATAAGGCGAGAAGAGAGAAGCCCTCGCACAGCAAGGGAGAGACCCAGCACAGCCAAAAAATAACTGCTCGATTTTTTAAATTAAATAAACATAATCCACCAGACACCCAGGGGGCTCGCGCTGCTACACAAAGAGGCGTGTGCATGCTAAGTCCCTGCGGTCGGGTGACCGGAGCCCGCCAGGCTCCTCTGTCCATGGGCTTCTCCAGGTAAGAACACCGGAGTGGGTGGTCATGCCCTCCCCCAGGGGATCTTCCTGACTCAGGGATGGAGCTAGGGGCTCTTGCGTTGCAGGAGGCTTCTTCACCATCTGAGCCATTGTGGAGGCCCACACAGGGAGGTGTGCGTGTGCTAAGATTCCCTGCAGTGGGTCCGGCTCTGGACCTCATGGAGTAGCCGGCCAGGCTCCTCTGTCCATGGGAGTCTCCAGGGAAGAATACCGGAGTGGGTGGCCTTGCCCTCCTCCATCTTCCTGACACAGGGATCGAACTCAGGCCTCCGGCATTGCAGGCAGATTCTCTACCGTCCGAGCCACCGGGGAGCCCACACAAGGAGGCGCGAGCAGCCCCAGTGCCCGCGGCCTGACGTCAGGAGGAGAGAGGGCTGGTGCCCAGCAGGAAGGCCGTCGCGGGCCCTTCCCGGCCTGAGCGCGCAGGCGCGTCTGCCCCGGCCTGCCCGGCTTCGCCCTCTCGGGGCCCGCGACGCCGCCCGCGGGGTCGGCTCCGGCAGCGACCGCCGGCGCGCGCACTCCCTCTCCGCGGCGCCCGCTCACTTCCGGAAGAGAGGGACCCGCTCACGGTCTCGGGCTGGCAGAGAAGTTGTCACGAGTCTAAATAGGTGTCCATTTCCAGACGGTTTCACAGCAGATATGTCTGACGCGCATTTCCGTCAGACTCTTAGCGCCGAGGCCTGGTTCATGCAGACTCCGGAGTCCTGGAGGCTGGGGCAGGCCCGGTTCCCCGCTGAAAAGGTGGCTCTCTGGGGCAGACACAGCCTAAGCTGCGCCCCGCTGCCGGGGAGAACCTGAGGACGAGCAGGGCCAGGGGCAGGCGAGCTGGGAGACCGAGGGGCAGAGGCTCTGCGCCCACAGCAGCCCCGCGGGCCGCGCCCAGCCTCCGGGGAGCGAAGGCTCCTCAGGGGGTCCCAGTCGGCGCCACCCTCCAGGCCAGCAAGCCGCTGAGCCTGCGGAGGAGCCGGGTGAGCCCTTCTGCTGCTGCGGGACGAGCACAGTCCTGAAAGGGACGCAAATTCACTTCTTCCAGAGTATCTGAACAGTGAGGACACAGAAATCGATTTCTTTAAATGTTTCTTAACATCTTTGCCAAGTCCCCTCCTTGAAAAGGGGCTTCCCACGTGGCCCTGGTGGTGAAGAACCTGCCTGCCAACGCAAGAGGCCTGAGACGTGGACTCCATCCCTGGGTCAGGAAGATCTCCTGCAGGAAGGCGTGGCTACTCCAGTGTTCCTGGAAAATCCCACGGACAGAGCAGCCTGGCGGGCTACAGTCCACAGGACTGCAAAGGGCTGGACAGGACTGAACCGACTGAGCGGGCCTCTTGAAAGTGGGAACACCAGTCTGAAGACAGTGGATAAGGAATTTCCGCCATTTCAAGGTTTCTAGGGCTTCCCTCATAGCTCAGTTGGTAAAGAATCTGCCTGCAAGGCTAGAGACCCAGTTCGATTCCTGGATGGGGAAGATCCCCGGGAGAAGGGACAGGCTACCCACTCCAGTATCCTTGGGCTTCCTTATCAGTCAGCTGGTAGGAATCAGCCTGCAATGCAGGAGACCTGGGTTCGATCCCTGGCTTGGGAAGATCCCCTGGAGGGGGAAAGGCTGCCCACTCCAGTGTTCTGGCCTGGAGAGTTCCATGGACTGTATAGTCCACGGGGTTGCAGAGAGTCGGACACGACTGAGCGGCTTTCCCTTCCACCATTTCAGGAGAGCCCTGGGGTCCGCCTGTCATCTCCTCTGAGCGGGGTGTCTCCCTCCTTTCACCCCCAGGCGCCCCACGGAGGAAGACAGGCCCAGCACTTCTTTACTGTAGCCGTTCCATTGTTCACGCGTTACTATTACACATGCATTGTAATAATAATGCCACCTGATTATATCTAATGTATATGTCACTATGCATTGCATACTCAGCATACATGCAGTATGCAAACCATGCTAATTACTCAAACCTTCCCCAGGATCAGTAATCAATGTATTAAGAAAGAAAGATATGCACACACGTATATGGTAACAGGGATTCCTTGACAAACTGGCCGTTTGGGCACTGAGTCACTGACCTCTGTGTGCGTCGACCTGGTTACCCACAGAAAAGGGTACAGCGATAACATCCTTCCAAGCAAACCCAACTGTCCAAAAACAATGAAAGCACTCTGCTAAGAGAAATAACACATGCATCATATGGTTCTCAGAGACAAGTGCATATTTATACATGTGTCCCCTGGTTTCTGTCTTCCTCTCTGCGAAGTGATTTAGGACTACAAGATGCTTAAAGGAAAAAAAAAATCAGCGATACCAAGTCTACGTGGAGCACCAAAACAGCTCCTGTTTTATGAAACCGCTGCCCTTTCGACTCCCCACAGAAGCTGAATTACTGGAGCAGGCGCCCTGCCTTAAACAAACTGGGCCACTGGAGCAGGGAGCCAGCCAGCCACACTGCTGCAGGGTGGGCGTCCGCATGCCCAAACGAGGAACATGACCTCAGATACTCTTTCCATTGAAAGAGGGCTTAGTGCTTTCCAAACGCCTGAAGGGAGGAATTGTGTTCATCAAAATAATATCTTCTTCTAACATGAGGGGTCAGCAAACTCCAGCCCATGCCAGGTTTTGTAAATAAGGTCATTCATCCCTGCACTGCCTGTGTCTTCCTGCTACGGCAGCAGAGCTGAGCGGGGATGACAGAAGCTGTGTCCAATCAGGCTAAAACGGGAACTATCAAGCCTTCACAGAAACAGTCCGCCCTGTTCTCAGACAGCAAATGCATAGCGATGCTTTCATACAGTTTTAGCATTTACTTTGAAATAGTCTGTTTCTCAGCAGTCTTAGGCAACCACCATATTGACTGAATCGATTGCTTTATACGATCTTCTGATTTGGAAACATCCAACAGGAAAGGTACCTTCTGTCACTGTCCTGTCACTAAGTCGTGTCTCGATTTATGGGACCCCATGGACTGCAGTGTACCAGGCTCCCCTCCGAGTTCGCTCAGATTCCTATCCACTGAGTCAGCGATGCTGTCTAACCATCTCGTCCTCTGTCGCCCCCTTCTCCCTTCGCCTTCGATCTTTCCCAGCACCAGGGTCTTTTCCAATGAGTTGGCTCTTCCCATCAGGTGGCCAAAGTATAGGAGCTTCAGCTTCAGCATCAGCCCTTCCAATGAATATTCAAGGTTGATTTCTTCTGGAATTGACTTGTTAACCTAAATTCCATCTGTGCCAAATGTATAAATAAAGCTACATTCCCTCTGCCGTTTTAATATATTGTCCAGAAGAATCACTTGTGAAAGCTGAGGACGAGGAACAGCAACATGAAGCTTCTAGTTTCTGGCTCAACAATGAAGGCCTGTTTCTAGCAAGGTGAGACCCCTCCTCCGGACCCAGGGTGGTCTGCACCCTATGTGGGTGCACACCCTGAGCCCAGAAGGAGAGACAAGTCCCCTCGGCAAGTGCAGGAGTGTCTGGAAGTGCAGGGTGAGCACCAAGGAGGGTCGCCCCCAGTGGGGAGGTGGGTGACGGCTGCTGGCTGGCTCCCACCCCGAGCCTTGAGGGGGAGGGGACAACCCTTGTGGAAAGAGGTCCCTCCGCTCCAGGGGGTGGGGGCCAGCAGAGCGTGAAAGTGAAAGTCGCTCAGCCGTGTCCGACTCTTTGTGACCCCATGGACTGTACCATGGAATTCTCCAGGCCAGAATACTGGAGTAGGTAGCCTTTCCCTTCTCCAGGGATCTTCCCAACCCAGGGATCAAACCCAGGTATCCCACATTGCAGGGGGATTCTTTACCAGCTGAGCCACCAGGGAAATCCAAGAATACTGGAGTGGGTAGCCTTTCCCTTCTCCAGCGGAAGGGAGAGGGAGTCGAACTGGGGTCTCCTGCATTGCAAGTGGACTCTTTACCAGCTGAGCTATGAGGGGATTCCATCCCCTGGAATCACCTCCCAAATCAACTACCTCTGTTTTCAGGGAAGGTCCAACTAAGAAACTAGAGTTCCTTGAAATCTTTCCTCAAGGGAAACTGAGTATTAAGAGGACCACTGGAGCCGGAGGTGTGAGCCTAGGATGACTTCACAGACGCGCGTCCACACTCAGCTCCAGGGGCCCTGCAAGAGTACTCAGCTGAGACCCACCCCCCAAACCTCTCATGGGCTTCAGCCGGGCACGTGATGCCACCGCGAGCAGCTACTAGGCCACCTGCAGATGGTTCACAGACTCCTGCGCTTGAGGACGGGCTCCTCACACAAAAGAAGAGAGCACTGACACCCAGCAGGCAACGCTCGCAGCAGGTCAGCCCCTGACACAGGAGCCAGGAAGACGGGCCCCCCGGGGCCGCCAGCACCAGCTCTGCAGCGGGAGGGCCCGCGACTTCCCCAGCCACGTGCCACAGAACCCTCTAGGAAGCCAGAGAGCCTTCTAAAAATCAGAGGCAGTATCTTAAGGATTTCTGAAAACTTGTGTATTTTGAGTATGGTTTTTCCATTAGTCATGTATGGATTTGAGAGTTGGACTATAAAGAAAGCTGGGTGCTAAAGAATTGATGCTACTGAACTGTAGTGTTGGAGAAGACTCTTGAGAGTCCCTTGGACTGCAAGAAGATCCAACCAGTCCATTCTGAAGGAGATCAAGTCCTGAATATTCATTGGAAGGACTAATGCTGAAGCTGAAGCTCGAATACTTTGGCCCCCTGATGCGAATAACTGACTCATTTGAAAAGACCCTGAGGCTGGGAAAGATTGAGGGCAGGAGGAGAAGGGGATGACAGAGAATGAGATGGTTGGATGGCATCACTGACTCAATAGACATGAGTTTGAGTAAACTCCTGGAGTTGGTAATGAACAGGGAGGCCTGGTGAGCTGCAGTCCATGGGGTCACAAAGAGTCAGACACGACCGAGCAACTGAACTGAACTGAACTTTAAAAAAAAAAAAAAATTGATACAAATGAACTTTTCTTTGAAATAGAAATAGACTCACATATATAGAAAATGAAACCAAATGTATGATTACCAAGGGGATGTTGGAAAGGTGGGGTGATAAATAAACTAGGAGCTTGGAATTAACAGATGCACATTACTGTATATAAGAGAGGTAAACAACAAGTATAGCTCAAGTAGCTACATTCAGTATCTGGTATAACCCATAGTTGAAAAGAATCTGAAAAAGAATGTGTGTGTGTGTGTGTGTGTGTGTGTGTGTGTGTATGTGTGTGTAACTGACTCACTTTGCTGTACTCTTGTAAATAACAACATTGTAAACTAACTATGAAGTGAAGTGTTAGTCAGTCAGTTGTGTCTGACTCTTTGGGACTCCATGTACTCTAGTCCACCAGGCTTCTCTGTCCATGGAATTTTCCAGGCAAGAATACTGGGGTGGGTTACCATCCTGTTCTCCCGGGGATCTTCCTGATCCAGAAATCAAACCCAGGTCTCCCACACTGCAGACAAATTCTTTACTGACTGAGCCAGCAGGGAAGCCAAAACTAACTATACTTCAATTAAAACCTTAAATTTAAAGAAAAGTACCCAGAAGTGACTCAAATGATAAAATTAATAGATAAGAACATTAAAACCATATTAAAACTCTATTCTATATAGTCAAGAAAGTGGAAAGTAAGAGAGAAAGAGCATGTTAAGAAATAAACATATGTAAAAGCGGACCCATTACACTCGCAGAGATTAAAAAAAAAAACACATGGTCTGAGATGTATGCATTAGATGAAATTAGCAGTAGATTGGACACTACAGAAGAAAAAATGAATGAATTGAAGACATTGCAGTAGAAATGATCCAACATTATACAGAGAGAAATAAGTCTGGAAAAAAGTGAACAAAGTGAACTGCAGAACAACTTTAGATGGCCGAATGCGTGGGGAATTAGAATCCTGAAAAGAAAAGAGGATGAGAGGCCAGGACAGAAAAAGCATTTCTAGAAATAATTGCTGAAAGTTGTATCAAATGATAAAAACTACAGATCCAGAAAATTTAACAAACCCCAAGCACAAGAATCATGAAGAAAATTCCTCTCCAGGGCACATTAAAATCGGTATGTTTAAAAGCTATGATGAAATAAAAATCTGAAAGAAACCAGATGTGTGAGAGAAAACACACTAGATACAGAGAAATGAAGTAAAGGCTGATAGTGATTTTTCATCAGAAATAATTCAAAGTGGAAGATAGTATAATGACATCTTTTACTGAAAGAAAAAGTCTATCGACCCAGATTTTATATACTCAGCAAAAATAGAATTTAAAAATTATTAAAGATATCTTCAGACATGAAAACTGACTGAATTTAACATTATCAAAATTGCATTATAAAGAAAAGTTAGTGTTGTGCTTCACAGGCAGAAGGAAAAGATTCCAGGGAGGAGCTCAGAATCCTACATGATGAATATATTCAAAATGACAAATATACAGATAGAAAAGAGGCAAAGGGAATTCTCAAATACTCTTCTTGGAAGGGCAAAATGTTTCATTAACTGGTTTGTTGTATTTTTTAGATTCCCTATGTAAGTCAGTATGAAAGAAAAGTATACATGTATTTTTTTTATCAAAGAAGACATGCATTATTGAAAAGAGCTTGATTAGTTAAATGGAAATGTTTAGTAGAAGTATGAATATTTATTATCAAGCATCCTGTTATTATTTAAATGGGCACATTTATTGTTCTTTTTCTCTACTGAAGAAAATATTGAGGATATGAGCCTCATACAAATAAATGCATGTTAAATATGTGTTAGTCACGCAGTCATGTCCAACTCATTGTGACCCCCTGGACTGTAGCCACCCAGGCTCCTCTGTCCATGGAATTTTCCAGACAAGTTGGAGTGAGTTGTCATTTCCTCCTCTTGGGTATCTTCCTGACCCAGGAATTGAACCTGGGTCTCCCACATAACAAGTAGATTCTTTACTATCTGAGTCACCAGGGAAGCATATTAAGTAAGTGGAAAAAATTTTCACCAATAAACCATAAATTAAAAAAAATTAAAAATCAGCTTTAGCTTGTCATAACAAACTAAACCACAGAAAATTCTGGCCTTGTTTTGAGTCTATGTTTTCCACTCTGAATGAATTAGAAAATTCCAACAATGTTAAAATAGTTTAGGAATCTAAACTATGTTGTGATAACTTATAAACTCTTTTATTACCTTAATCAGCCAAAACATTAGAATTAAAATAGTTTCTAACTCTCTTATTAATGTGACATTATTTCCAACTCAAACTGTACTGTGTTTTGTGTGACTCTTAGGATAGAACTGGACATGGAACAACAGACTGGTTCCAAATAGGAAAAGGAATATGTCAAGGCTGTATATTGTCACCCTGCTTATTTAACTTATATGCAGAGTACATCATGAGAAACCCTGGGCTGGAAGAAGCACAAGCTGGAATCAAGATTGCTGGGAGAAGTATCAATAACCTCAGATATGCAGATGACACCACCCTTATGGCAGAAAGTGAAGAGGAACTAAAAAGCCTCTTGATGAAAGTGAAAGAGGAGAGTGAAAAAGTTGGCTTAAAGCTCAACATTCAGAAAACAAAGATCATGGCATCTGGGCCCATCACTTCATGAGAAATAGATGGGGAAACAGCGGAAACGGTGTCAGACTTTATTTTTTCGGGCTTCAAAATCACTGCAGATGGTGACTGCAGTCATGAAATTGAAAGGTGCTTACACCTTGGAAGGAAAGTTATGACCAACGTAGAGAGCATATTCAAAAGCAGAGACATAACTTTGCCAACAAAGGTCTGTCTCTTCAAGACTACGATTTTTCCAGTGGTCATGTATGGATGTGAGAGTTGGACTGTGAAGAAAGCTGAGCGCTAAAGAACTGATGCTTTTGAACTGTGGTGTTGGAAAAGACTCTTGAGAGTCCCTTGGACTGCAAGGAGATCCAACCAGTCCATCCTAAGGGAGATCAGTCGTGTGTGTTCATTGGAAGGACTGATTTTGAAGCTGAAACTCCAATACTTTGGCCACCTCATGCGAAGAGTTGACTCATTGGAAAAGACTCTGATGCTGGGAGGGATTGGGGGCAGGAGGAGAAGGGGATGACAGAGGATGAGATGGCGGGGTGGCATCACTGACTCGATGGATGTGAGTTTGAGTGGACTCCGGGAGTTGGTGATGGACAGGGAAGCCTGGCGTGCTGCGATTCATGGGGTCACAAAGAATCGGGCACCACGGAGCAACTGGACTGTACTGAAAATGCTCTAGAACAATGTCCCCAATCAGGTGTTTACCAGCCAGCAGTAGATGAAAAGATCTTCAAGTTTATTGCCTCTGCCATGGTTTGTTTTCTTTTCCCTAACTTTTGATTTTTCTAGGTTCATTAGATTTAGGCAATGATATTCTTTCACAGCTGTTGGACATTTAAGATTTAAAGCGTGAAAGGGAAAATTGATATGCTAAAACAAATCAATTTGTAGCTTTTCTTTATACGAGTAACCGGGATAAATTTCAGATATATTGAAGAATTACATATAAAAATTATTTAAAAAATGCTAGAGAGGGACTTCCTGGACAGTCCAGTGGCTGACTGTACACTTTCACTGCAGGGCACACAGGTTCTGTCCCTAGTTGGGGATATAAGGTGACTGCCACAACCTCAAGTGCTACATCTTCATTCAAGTTGTAGCAGGAGTAACATAACTGGCAGGAGGAAAAAGCTGAGTAGGGAAAGTACCTTCATCAGGGAGAAAAAATAATTCCATAAACCTCTCCTACTCTCTTGGTCAGAACTAGATATTTGGCTCATTTGCTGTAAAGAAAGCTGTGAAGATTATTTTCTTGCAGAGGGTCATGAAGTTGATATGGATATTTTCACCCACTATGATTTTTCTTGGTCTAGCAAAGTTGTTTCCTAGAACAGAATTATAATGCGTCTTCCTTTTTAAATAAAGAAAAAAGAGGAGAAAGTCTACTGAGTTGGTCAGTAGCAGTAGCTTCTATACACACTGTATTAATATCAATGTGTGTGTATAAAACTTAGTTTACTGTTTAATACAGACCCCAGCTAATTCTGATTTAAAGAAGAGAGAAATTTACTTCCTCAGAGTTCAGAGCAGGTAGTACAAGGAGTGAGATTCCTTTCAGATTCTATTTTGCCATCCCTAGAGAAAATGGGCCTCATTTCCATGGGTCAAAATATTAATTATATACATTTTAAGCAGTTGGATGAGAGAAGGATAAAATCAAAGGAGCCAAAGGGCACGTATTGGCCAGTATTATGGTAATGTTCCTTCAAGTTGCTCTAAAATTTCTGGCTTCTGTTGCACTATCTTATTCTTAGTCATTGGACTCAGCTATTAGGGAGGCTGAGAAATGCACCTCTTATGATGGGTGGCTGTGTGTATAGGTAAAAGCTGTGTGTGTATGCTCAGCTGCTCTGATTCTGTGCAACCCCATGGACTGTAGCCTACCAGGCTTCTCTGTCTATGGAATTTTCCAGGCTAGAATACTGGAGTGGGTTGCCATTTCCTACTGGGGGATCTTCCTGACTCAGGGATCAAATCTGCATTTCCTGCGTCTCCTGCATTGGCAGATAAATTCCTTAGTACTGAGCCACCTGAGAAAGTTAGTGCCTATTGAAAGAGAAGCCCCAAAGAAAGAATGGAACTGATATAGGAGATTATACATGGTAACCTCTGCCATGTATAAGCAAAAAGGAATATTCAATAGTATCATTGATGTAAAAGTGGCACCATTCTGATCATATCTATTAGTATCTTCTGTTTATTTAGAGAAATTATTTTAAGGTAAGGCATGTGAAAGCTGTGAAAATTCATATTTACTGGTTTGATTTATGCCTAATTTTTTTTCGACATGGTATTCTGTTCAGGACTAAAAGTATTTCTGAAAGATACTGAGTTTTCTTAGTGCAGACATTTAAAGAAAACTTTTGGAGCTTATATTTTGGACATGGGTTGAATTCTTAATCATTTCCAAAAGGATATGGAGATAAGGGCTGAAAGATTTTTCAAAGGTCTTAACACTATTTAGGTCTTCTAAATCTGTGAAGCTATGTGTGAAATCCCGTCACCACAGTGTAAACTGTTAGACAGCGGAAGTCTTTCTTTTTTGAAACTTCCTTTCTTTATTCTTTCTGAATGATTACTACAGTCCAGATATTAAGATTTTATTCAACAGATTTGTGTGTGAAGAGAAAAGCCATGGTAATCTCTTTTATGTGTTTTTAAAAAATTGCTACTACATAGATTAAATTTTATATCCAAGCTTAGAGCTAAAAAACAACCTAGTAATTGTTTTTTGTCTAGCCTGGTCACATCTTACTACAGAAAGCTCATTCAAATATGCATACTTGAACATTTCTGTCAGAAAGTGAAATCTTGTTCACATAAATAATACCATGTCAGTGAATCTTTTTTAATCCTGACTTTGTGAAATTAAGTTTTAAAATCTAATAAGTATCTCTAGTTTGAAGAATTGCTTTAGTAAAAATAAATAACTGTTTTATTACTCAAAGACCATAGGGTTATATACAGTCTGTTTTGATCTCTCTGTTATTGTTTCATTGGTGAAATGCTTGCTTTCAAAGATAAATGAGTTCACTTTTATGACTTTTTTCTACCAGGCATTCCTTTGAAAGATGCTGGTGACCAGCTGTCTGAGAATCTGTTACTGAGGGTTTTCCACATGACATGTGAAGTCTTCTTCCTAATACTGTGTAAATCTACAATATTCTTTATGGTGTCCCTTAATCACGTCATTTTCCATGTTGCTAAGCAGTCAACACCTGCTGGCTGCTTAAAGGAGAATTTGCTTTACTTATTTTGCACTACAGTTGACTAGGCCTAGATTTTTGTAATGTCACATATGGTGTGGCATAGTAGGGCTTCCCTGGTGGCTCAGCTGCAAAAAGAATGTGCCTGCAACGCGGAGACCTGGGTTCAATCCCTGGGTGGCATAAGTAAGAAGGTCACATGGATTGTGGTAAAATTTGACTCAGCTTTCAAATGGGACTTTTGAAGCCCTCTCTCAGTGGTATTGTTTGATGTGAGTTTATTCAATATTTTTTTTTCTGAAAGTCCATTACTGTTTCAAAATATTAATCATTTACATTCTATGTATGCAGTGCATTGTTCTGGGCTCTTTGAGAGATACCACACAACAACAAGATAGGATTTTGTATCATTTGTTCATCTTCACTCATGAAAGTATCATGTGGGATATAGTAGACATTTCCCCTTTTTGTCCCAGTACCACCTTCAACAGGCTTCAGGTGAAGCCTCTTCACCTCCTGAGATATATGTGCCTCCCACTGGAGGACCTCCCTTCCCAGCCCCCATGACATCAGACCAGCACTGACGAGTAGACACACATCCCCAGATATTAGAAGGATCACTCAGAATACATTCTGCTGAGTTGAGACAGTAGCTGCCACTGCATCCTCTCTCCAGAAGCAACTGACAGTAGTGATTGAGGGAGAGTGGACATACCTGATGGCTAGAACTATGGGTTAGTGGGACAACCTAAGATATCTGTATCCATGGATGGTAGCTGTGATGTCTTCGTTAAATCAATTTTATGATATGAATTTGGGCATTTCCTTGGTTGGAAGTCTCTCTGACTAGTTGCTGGGCTCTTTCAGGTTCTGTGAGTTACTAAAAATATTTAATATAGTGAGAATCACTTTCTATTGCTTGTAACTAAGGACATTGATTGATATAAAAGGCTGGAAACTATCATGCCTTTAGTGAATAACAAAATAGTAAAACCCAACATTTTAGGTTGATATGTTAATTTAAAATAAAGGAGATATACAGAGCTGAAAGGATTAGATTCACAGAAGAGATAGATATGAGTTGCAATTTCCTACTCTAAGGAATCTTTCCAACCCAGGAATTGAACTCACATCTCTTGCATATCTTGCATTGGCAGGTGGATACTATCTAATAAAAAGAAACTAATCATCATTACAAGAGGTCTGATAACAGCTCTATTGGGGGAATAAGAGAATACAACATGAACTCTCATCAAGAACAGTCAGGTGACACTGATGAAATAAGTGAAAGTTGACACAAACAGATGGGAAGATATAACATGTTCCTGGATTGGGCAAATCAATATTGTGAAAATGACTATAACACCCAAAGCAATCTACAGATTCAGTGTAATTCTTATCAAACTACCAATGGTATTTTTCAAAGAACTAGAAAAAGAAATTTCACAATTTCAAAAACACGAAAGATTCCAAATAGCCAAAGCAATCTTGAGAAAGAAAAATGGAACTGGAGGAATCAACCTTCTTGACTTTAAACTATACTATAAAGCTACAGTCATCAAGACAGTATGATACTTACACATAAACAGAAATATTTTCCAATGGAACAGGATAAAAAACCCAGAGATAAACCCACACACCTATGGGCACCTTATCTTTGACAAAGAAGGCAGGAATATACAATGGAGGAAAGACAGTTTCTTCAATAAGTGGTGCTGGGAAAATGAGACAGCTACACGTAAAAGAATGAAATTAGAACACTCTCTAACATCATAGTAAACTAAAAATGGATTAAGACTTAAATGTAAGGCCAGAAAGTATAAAACTCTTAGAGGAAAATGGAGGCAGTACACTCTCTGACAAAAATGACAGTAAGATCCTCTTTGACCCACCTCCTAGAGCAATGTAAATAAAAATAAAAAAATAAATGGAGGCTAGTTTAACTTAAAAGCTTTTGCACAGCAAAGGAAACAATGGAAGGTGAAAGGTGTTAGTTGCTCAGTTGTGTCCAACTCTTTGCAATGTCTGACTTACAGTGTCCTACTTTAGCCCACCAGGCTCCTCTGTCCATGGGATTCTCCAGGCAAGAATACTGGAGAGGGTTGCCATTCCCTTCTGCAGGGGATCTTCCCAACCCAGGGATTGAATTGGTGTCTTCTACATTGCAGGTGGATTCTTTGAGCTACCAGGGAAGTCCCAAAGGAAACAGTAAACAAGATTAAAAGACAACCCTCAGAATGGGAGAAAATAATTGCAAATGAAACAACTGACAAAGGATTAATCTCCAAAATATATAAGCAACTCATAGAGTTTTATATC
>SJYC01063334.1:0-30624 GCA_006408675.1 Madoqua kirkii
AGGAGTAAGTGTCTTTTAATTTCATGGCTGCAGTCACCATCTGCAGTGATTTTGGAGCCCCCCAAAATAAAGTCTGACACTGCTTCCACTGTTTCCCCATCTACTTAACTTTTTGCAATAATAAAGCAAATGCTATTTAAAAAATAAAAGTATGTATATATTTCTTTAAAAAAATTAAAATAAGAAAGCAAGACTGTAAGCCTATGAAAATTTAGAAGCCATCACTATATAATTTCTCATTTTACAACAACCTCTAAACTGAAGTTCCAGTGATAAAAGACAAATGATCTTGAAGTCTGAGCTTGAGTCATTCTACCTGCACAGAACTTTCTTCAACTGCATAGTGAGACCAACAGGCTTGTTTCACTTGCCTCACAAGGTTATGGTGAGGCTCAAGCAAGATAATATAGGTGAAAAGTGTGTGAGGAATATAAGCTGTGTATAAGCACCTTAAACTCCTTATTTTATATAAATATAAAAGTGAATATTATTATAATATGCCCATGAATTATATGTAGGGACTGTGAGAAGTTTATTTTTTTCATTGCTATTCAGATGGATACAATACATGTACATCATCTAAGAGGTCTGTATATTTCTCAGTAATCACAGTTATTCTTTTCTCTTTCAAGTTTTCCATTTGGGCAAATAGGGCACTGTACAAGTAATATTAAAACAGACTTTCAAAGTGTCAATATTTTCGCTTATACTGTCATCTTAGTCCTATAAACATATAGTCATCTTTTTAAGTCAGCAGGAAAAGAAATTGAGCTCTTTTTATATTAAAATGGGAAACTAAAATGAGGAAAAGTAGTTTTGGAGAGTAACTGTCATAATATTTTCAAATAATGAATATGTTGGTAAAATTAGCTTCATTGCATGCAGTGATTCTTCCAAATATTTCTTTTTTTTCCCTCTCACCCTCTCTTCCCTTCCCTTTCCAGATATTTCTTAAAAATTATTTTTTTATTTATCTGGCTTCATCAGATCTTAGTTGTGGCCAGCGGGCTCAGTGCTT
Organism: Madoqua kirkii; assembly: GCA_006408675.1. Lineage (NCBI taxonomy): Eukaryota > Metazoa > Chordata > Mammalia > Artiodactyla > Bovidae > Madoqua > Madoqua kirkii. Next base: position 1,019 of record SJYC01063334.1, read on the forward strand.
AGTGGTTGCATTATGGGGGTTAGTTGCCCTGTGGTATGTGGGATCTTAGTTCCCCGACTGAGGACTGAACCCACATTCCTTGCATTGGAAAGTGGATTCTTAACCACTGGAGCACCAGGGAAGTCCCTTTCATAGATTTCTGGACTTTTTTTGAAAAGATTAGGCTACCTAATGAGTTGCATGCATGCTAAGTCGCTTCAGTCTGTCCTGGACTGTAGCCCGCCAGGTTCCTCTGTCCACGGGATTCTCCAGGGAAGAAGACTGGCATGGTTGCTATGCCCTCTCCACGAGATCATCCTGACCCGGGGATTGAACCTGAGTTTCTCATGTCTCCTGCATTGACAGGTGGGTTTTTGACCACTAGTGACACCTGGAAGCCCACTTAGTTAATTAGTAAATGACAAACTGCTGGAGCAAGACAGGGCATCCCCTCCAGTGATGAGGGCTTCGAGATTGAAGAGGGCCTATAACAAGTCTAAGTTTTACTACATGAGATGAAAACTTTGATTTCTTTGCTTCCTCCTGACTCCTACTCTGTAAACTTAGCCTTTCTGAGCAAGAATTTGTCTCCTGTAAATTAAAGACAAATGAGAAACACGCTTGTGGCCAGAGCGGACATGCGTGTTCTGCTGCTGCCTGGGCTTGGGCCCATCTGCTCTGATGGCAGGATGCCCGCTGGCAAGCTGGCCCCTTCTCCTTCAGCAGAGCTGCCAGCCTTCCAAGGGTCTGTGTGTGGGTGCACTGTGGTGAGAGCTGGCTTTCCACAAAGAGCCCTTCCACCCAACCCACATATGGGTCTGTTTGCACTTGAGCACACTTGCTGGCTCTCATGTGTCATAAAACAAATGCTCTGAGCATGAATAAAAAGAGGACAGAGCTGCACTAGTAATTCAGCATCAGTGAACATGGACCACACGCCAAACTTCCTATAAAGCACGGCTCACAGTGGACGAGGAAGCCCTGCACAAGAGAGGAAGGAAAATCGCCCATCTGTCTCCTTCAAGTGTGAGAAGTACGAAGGAGTATTCGCCTAAGGTCCCAGAGTCAGTATTTTTATCATCTCGAGTAAAGTTTCCCTCCCTCCAGTATTTCTATACAGGTCTGGCAGAGACAGTAAGTGCGGCTGGAGTCTTTCCCTGTCTGTAGGACAAGGCTGACCGGATGTTGTCTGCCCCCCTCATTGAATTTAAATCTGACAGCCCTGGATCAAAGGCCAGGAGCAAAGTCTGGCACCTTCAGAATAGGGGATAATAGTAAAGTATTCTCACCACTAGCTGTCCCAGGAATGGCTGTGTTCTTTATAAATATTAAAGAGCAATAACAAAAGGCAAACAAGACCATGAATAAAATGATTGACAGAGATCAAGACTTCTGTCATCTAAATTTTATAAGCATTCCATGTACGTCTGAGGGGCAAGAATCAAAAGCATGCTGTGGATAACCCAGAAGGATAACAACTGCTATACTGACTCATTCATTCATTTATTCAGCACATACGTGATGGGCCCTGACTAGGTGCCAAGCGCTAGGCATACAAAGGTGAACAGACACAGAACCCCTCCCCCACAGAGTGTGCATTCCAGTTGGGGAGAGAGACAATAAACAACCAAATAAATGTATGTTGAAACTTCACTGGTGGCCCAGTGGGCTTCAAATGCAGAGAGTGTGGATTTGATCCCTGGTCACAGAACTAAGATCCCACACATGCCTTGTAGTTGATTCCAAAAAAAAAAAAAAAAAGGAAAAAAATTATTATTAAAGAAATGTATGCTACAGTGGTAGGTAGTCATAAAGGTTATAAAGATAAGTAAAGGAAAGGGGATACAATGTGGCAGGTGTACTCTTATAGGTAGAATGGGCAGAGAAGGTCTTACTGAGAATGATATTTGAACAGAGACCTGTGTGAGGTAGAAGAGTGAGCTGTGGGAAGCTCTAGGGGAAGAGAAGCCTAGCTATGGGGAACTAGTTGTGGGAAACAGCAAGTGCAAAGGCCCTGAGGTCAGCAAAAGCTCGGCTTAGAGAACAGGAGTGAAGTAAATCCTTTGGCCACCTGATGCGAAGAGCCAACTCATGAGAAAACATTCTGATGTTGGGAAAGATTGAAGGTAGGAGGAGAAAGGGTGACAGAGGATAGCTGGATGACATCACTGACTCAAAGGACATGAGCTTGAGCAAACTCTGGGAGATGGTGAAGGACAGGAAAGCCTGGTGTGCTGCAGTCCATGGAGTCTCAAAGAGTAGGACATGGCTGAGCGACTGAACAAAAGTGAAATAGAGGGAAGAGGGCAAGGACCATGACATGAGAAGAGAGAGACTAGTCATGTAGTACTTGTGGTAATGCTTGATAAGGATAATAAACTTTTAACTTAAATGTAATAGGAAGTGACTGAAAGTTTCAGAATGATGGATGGACCTCTCTGATGTGCCCTTTCATTGGATTATTCTTGCTTTATCTCTGAAAAACTAGCCATGAAATGAAAAGTAGAATAGGAAGATCAGTTAGCCAGTTACCAAAATAATAGAGAAAAAAAATCATAGTGACTTGGATTGAATGGCTCTTGGTAGAACAGGTGAGAAGTGGTTAGACTGGCATGTATTTTGATGGCACAGCTGGCAGAATTTGCTGCTGGATTGGTTATGTGATGTCAGGGGAAATACCTAGATCTGGGCAAGAGCACTCGGCAGGCTGCTGGGGAGAAAGTGAGGGAAGCTGGGAGAGGAGCATACGGCAGAGAAAAGAGTAACCAACTGTTCTCTTTGAAATATTAAATTGTTGCAAATCAAAGTGTATGGTTCAGATTTCTGCCATCAGAAAAAATACCAAAAACTCACAGGTCACATAGTGAGGACTCAGTAAGCAAAGGTTTTATTTTGTTGTTATTATTGTTACTGCCAAGCTGATGCCATCTTTTCCCTCTAAGATGTTACTCATGGAAAAAGTTTGATGAATGGGCACAGGCTGATTCAGATGGGACAGAATATGACCTAATTCTGAACTAGAGAGAAGATCTGGGCAAAGTTATTAAGTGTTCAAAAACAAGAGTCACCTAGAAAGGAAACTTTCTAGGAGAATAGCACTGGCAATCCTGGGGAAATGGTCCTCAAATTCTTGCCCCACCTGGGAATTTCAAAAGATGAGGAAGGTCCTCAAGTCCTAGCTTCACCTGGGGAGCTTTAAAAGATGAGTTCTAAAGATCCACTTCAAATATATTGCCTTAGAATCTTCAAGGACTGAGCTTCAGAATACATTATTTAAAAGCGTTCCCTGGGTAACTCCATGTTTGAAACTGCTGCCCAAGGACACGATCTTCCAAGCTCTCTCAAACATAAAATGTTTGCCACACTGGCTGTTAAGAGACAGGGACAGAAAAAACATCACGGTCATCTTTTATCTAAACTGGGCACATAAAGCCCATCTCTTAAACACATCAAAGCATACCTATGAAAAAGAAGTTTGCTCTTCACAATGGTGATTTGGAGACCACAAGAAATAGGAATGCTCCTGAACCTCAAAGAACACTTAAAACACACCAGTTTCTTTTGGAACTGTAATTGTAGCCAATGTTATCTGAGTCATACTCATACTATGGCATTTCAGAATATTCTATAATCAGGAGTTTGTAACATGGGAGATAGATCAAGATCTGTCTCCAGCAAACCATGTCACTTGAGGAAACTGTTTTTACCTCTTTCAACCAGTTTTCTCATCTTTAAATTGAGGCTTTATTGATATTAGAGATTTCTGACGAGCCCTAATATCACACATTGTTCCTGTAATTGAGAATTTGGGTAAGGAGGAAGCAACTTTGGTTTTTATTTGTTTTCCAAGTCTGAATAAGCCTTCATTTGTAAGAAGGGTTCCTCTCCTTAATGTTTTCAAACATAATTCTCAATGATGTCAAAAATACCTTATAGGTAAAAAGTATGTGCTAAAGTTTTATTATAGATAAAGTACTTTGGGCTTCTGATCATCTCCTTTGGTCCTCACTGCAATCCGAAAGCCATGGGGTTATAAATACACCCATTTCATTGATGATAAAATTGAAGCATTAAAAAAAGAAAAACTCTTTAACACAATTTGTAATCAGAATCACTCCATTTCCAACTCTAGCCTAAAATACATCAGAACACCAAGGCTTTACATTGAACATAATGCTTCCTCTTATTATATAATTATGACTTCTGCTTTTGATTTAAAGGTTCAGTTCATTTCAGTCACTCAGTCATGTCTGACTCTTTGCAACCCCAGGACTGCACCATGCTAGCCTTCCCTGTCCATCACCAGCTCCCAGTGTTTACTCAGACTCATGTCCATTGAGTCGGTGATGCTATCTAACCATCTCATCCTCTGTCATCCCCTTCTCCTCCCGCCTTCAATGTTTCCCAGAATCAGGGTCTTTTCAAATGAATCAGTTCTTTGCCTCAGGTAGCCAAAGTATTGGAGTTTCAGCTTCAGCATCAGTCCTTCTAGTGAATATTTAGGGCTGATTTCCTTTAGGATGGACTGGTGTATCTCCTTGCAGTCCAAGGGACTCTCAAGAGTCTTCTCCAACACCACAGTTCAAAAGCATCAATTCTTTGACACTTGTCTTTCTTTATAGTCCAATTCTCACATCCATACATGAAAACTGGAAAAACCATAGCTTTGACTAACAGATCTTTGTTGGCAAAGTAATATCTCTGCTTCTTAATAAGCTGTCTAGGTTGGTCATAACTTTTCTTCCAAGGAACACTGAAAAGATTTAAAAGAGTACTACTTGAATGTATAGATAGCATCCTAGCTATAAATGATTATTGGCAATTTTCAAAAACTCTCATAACATTCACCCAGAAGTATTTGCCTCATAGGTGAAAACTATGACAGAGTCTGCTCCATCAAAATGTTTAATGGCTACTTCAAACTCAAGAGGTTTCAAACATGTTCATTTCCTCCCATTCAAACCTGGTCTTTTTCTTTCTGGATAAACCACCATCCAGACCCAATCTTTCATCCCTCTTTCTCCCCAGATCACTTCTGCCTGATTCTGACAAATGTTCCTCATAAATTTTTCATGTGTATTCCTTCCCTTCTTACTTTATGCCCTTGTTTTAATGATCCCCTATTTAAGCCACAGTGATAGCATATACTTACTCTATTGGCATTCCCTTGTGTTTTTCAAGTCCCTTTTCCTCTATGTTATTGCTCTTAACCTATAAATTTTAAGTATGTTTATATGACAGTGGAAGTGTTAGTTGCTCAGTTGTGTCTGACTCTTTGCGACCTCCAGGACTGTAGCTCTCCAGGCTCCTCTGTCCGTGGAATTCTCCAGGTAAACTGGAGTAGGTTGCCATGCCCTTCTCCAGGGCATCTTCCCTACCCTGAGATCAAACCCAGGTTTCTTGCATTGGCAGGCAGATTCTTTACCATCTGAGCTACCAAGGAAGCCTCTTAACCTAAAAATTTCAGTATTTGTACATGAACATTTTCAACTACAAGATCTTTCAGGGATCATATTCTATAAGTTTTCCTATCTTTATTGCCTAACCATTTGCACACAAGGTTGTTGTTGTCACTGAGCCGTGTCCGACTCTTTGTGACTTCATGGACTGCAGCACACCAGGCTTCCCTATCTATCCCCAACTCCCAGAGCTTGATCAAACTCATGTCCATCGAGTCAGTGATGCCATTCAACCATCTCTTCTTCTGCTGCCTCCTTCTCCTGTTGCCCTCAATGTTTCCCAGCATCAGAGTTTTTCCAATGAGTAGGCTCTTTCCATCAGGTGGCTGAAGTACTGGAGCTTCAGCTTTAGCATCAGTCTTTCCAATAAATATTCAGGACTGATTTCCCTTAGGATTGACTGGTTTGATCTCCTTGCAGTCCAAGAGACTCTTAAGAGTCTTCTCCAAAACCACATTCAAAAGCATCAATTCTCCAGCACTCAGTTTTCTTTATGGTCCAGCTGTCACATCCATATATGACTATTGGAAAAACCATAGCTTTGACTAGACGGAGATTTGTTGGCAAACTGATGTCTCTGCTTTATAATATGCTGTCTAGGTTTGTCATAGCTTTTCTTCCAAGGAGCAAGTGTCTTTTAATTTTGTGGCTGCACTCACCATCTGCAGTGATTTTGGAGCCCAAGAAAATAAAATCTGTAACTGTTTCTACTTTTTCCCCATCTATTTGCCATGAAGTGATGGGACCAGATGCCATGATCTTCGTTTTCTGAATGCTGAGTTTTAAGTCAGCCTTTTCACTCTCCTCTTTCACCCTCATCAAGAGACTCTTTAGTCCCTCTTCACTTTCTCCCATTAGAGTGGTATCATCTGTATATCTGAGGTTGTTGATAATTCTAGTAATCTTGATTCCAGCTTGTGAGTCATATAGCCCTTCATTTCGCATGATGTACTCTGCATGTAAGTTAAATAAACAGGGTGACAATATACAACCTTGATGTACTCCTTTCCCAATTTTGAACCAGTCCATTGTTCCATGTTCAGTTCTAACTATTGTTTCTTGACCTGCATACATGTTTCTGTGGAGATAGCACACAAAGTAAGTTCTCACAGTAAATGTGTGTTGAATTTTTAAAAAAGATATGCCAAAATTGAAGGCGTTTTTATTGCAGTAATTGAATACTCATAGGCAAAAACATGAGCCTCAACCCAGGTCTCTCATGTTACATAGAAAGTAACTCATAACACATAATGTAATTAGATTTACAATGTAAAACTGTGAAACCTTTAGAAAAAAAATGGGAAACAATCTTCAGGATCTAAGGCTACATAAATGTTCTTAACCTTGACACCAAAAGCACAATCCATAAAAAATGAATAAACTGGACTTTATCAAAATTAAAACTGCTTGCTCTGTGAAAGACCAGTTAAGAAGATGAAAAAGCAAGCTTAAGACTGAAGGAAAATATTTACAAACTACACATCTAACTTATAGAATATATTAAAAACTCTCAAATCTTAAAGGTCAGAAAATAAATTACACAATTAGAAAACGGGCAAAAGACATGAAAAAAAAACCAAAACGCTTCACCAAAGAGGATTGTTGTCATTCAGCCACTAAGTCATGTTGGATTCTTTGCAACCTCCTGGACTGTAGCTCACCACACCTCTCTGTCCATGGGATTTTCCAGATGAGAATACTGGAGTGGGTTGCCATTTCCTTCTCCAGGGGATCTTCCTGACCCAGGGATCAAATCCCGTGTCTCTTGTATTGGCAGATGGATTCTTTCCCACTGAGCTCCCAGGGACCAAAAAGGATATGTAGATGGCAAAGAAGCAAATCATTAATCATCAAGGAAATGCAAATCAAAACCACAATGTGGTATCACTACATGCCTCTCAGAGTGGCTAAAATAAGACAGTGATGACACCAAATGCTGCTGATGCTACAGAGAAAAGATCCCTCATGAAGTGCTGGAGGGAATGTAAAATGACACATCCACTTTGGATAATAGTTTGGCAATCTCTCACAATACTAAACATTCAGAAATTGTATTCCTGGGCATTTATATAAGAGAAATGTAAATTTACGTGTACACACAAGCTTATGTGTGAGTATTCAAAGCATATTTATTTGTAACAGCCCCAAACTGCAAACAACCCGGATGTCCATAAACAGGTGAATGGCTAAATAAACTGACTGTGGTACATCTATTTTATGAAATACAATAAAGCAATAAAAAAGGAATTATGGTTACATGCAATGAGCTACTTAGACCTTAAGCCAACCAATTATGCTGTTTTAACAAAAACAAAAAAAACTCAAAAGGCTACATATATTTTCATTTATATTACCTTTTTAAAATGACATAATCATGGAGATATAGAACAGATTAATGGTTACCAATGGTTACAGATGAAGGGGAAGGGGGACAGAAGAGGATGTGGCTATTGAAGGGTGGCACTAGGGATCCCTGTGCTGATGAAACTGTTCTCTCTTTCAACAACAGTGATGATTACACAAATATACACATGTAATAAAATTGCACAGACCTAAACAGACACCTGGGCTTCTCAAGTGGCACCAGTGGTAAAAAACCTGCCTGCCAGTGCAGTATATGCGAGGCTCAGGTTTGATCCCTGGGTCAGGAAGATCCCCTGGAGTAGGAAATGACAACCCATTCCAGTATTCTTACCTAGAAAATTTCATGGACAGAGGGAGCCTGGTGGGCTACAGTTCATGGGGGCTGCAAAGAGTTGGACACCACTGAGCGACTGAGCAAACAGACACACACACACACAAACTCAAAGAAGAATTTTAAGACATTAAGTAAGGGGGAGGGAGCCTCCTGTAATAGTTGAACTGTTAAATGAACACTCAAAGCTTACAAGTGAATATTTCAGGATAATCAACCTATGAAACAACTGCCACACTCCCAACCCCCACACTCCCCAGTATAATGTAGATGGCAAAGAAGCAAATCATTAATCATCAAGGAAATGCAAATCAAAACCACAATGTGGTATCACTACATGCCTCTCAGAGTGGCTAAAATAAGACAGTGATGACACCAAATGCTGCTGATGCTACAGAGAAAAGATCCCTCATGAAGTGCTGGAGGGAATGTAAAATGACACATCCACTTTGGATAATAGTTTGGCAATCTCTCACAATACTAAACATTCAGAAATTGTATTCCTGGGCATTTATATAAGAGAAATGTAAATTTACGTGTACACACAAGCTTATGTGTGAGTATTCAAAGCATATTTATTTGTAACAGCCCCAAACTGCAAACAACCCGGATGTCCATAAACAGGTGAATGGCTAAATAAACTGACTGTGGTACATCTATTTTATGAAATACAATAAAGCAATAAAAAAGGAATTATGGTTACATGCAATGAGCTACTTAGACCTTAAGCCAACCAATTATGCTGTTTTAACAAAAACAAAAAAAACTCAAAAGGCTACATATATTTTCATTTATATTACCTTTTTAAAATGACATAATCATGGAGATATAGAACAGATTAATGGTTACCAATGGTTACAGATGAAGGGGAAGGGGGACAGAAGAGGATGTGGCTATTGAAGGGTGGCACTAGGGATCCCTGTGCTGAGAAACTGTTCTCTCTTTCAACAACAGTGATGATTACACAAATATACACATGTAATAAAATTGCACAGACCTAAACAGACACCTGGGCTTCTCAAGTGGCACCAGTGGTAAAAAACCTGCCTGCCAGTGCAGTATATGCGAGGCTCAGGTTTGATCCCTGGGTCAGGAAGATCCCCTGGAGTAGGAAATGACAACCCATTCCAGTATTCTTACCTAGAAAATTTCATGGACAGAGGGAGCCTGGTGGGCTACAGTTCATGGGGGCTGCAAAGAGTTGGACACCACTGAGCGACTGAGCAAACAGACACACACACACACAAACTCAAAGAAGAATTTTAAGACATTAAGCAAGGGGGAGGGAGCCTCCTGTAATAGTTGAACTGTTAAATGAACACTCAAAGCTTACAAGTGAATATTTCAGGATAATCAACCTATGAAACAACTGCCACACTCCCAACCCCCACACTCCCCAGTATCAATACAACACGGGGTAAAGTTCGTGGGCTACTAAAACACTTCTTTACCCCATTTTTTCTTCAAGGGTGCCTTAGACATTACGTTCAAATGGTTTGCGCTGTAATAACATCAGTGCAATTTTAAGCATGCAACAGAATCACCTGAAGCTCATTTGAAAGCACAAATTGCTGGTCCCCAGAGTTTCTGACTGAGTAAGTCTGGAACAGGGGCTGAATTCACACTGCTAACAAATTCCCAGGTGATGCTGATGCTGGTACTGGTGATCAAACCTGCGCCTCTTTAAGAACTATCAATATGACATGTAAGGTCTGTGGCTAATTCACATCTATGTCTCCTGGGTCCCTAATTTTTCTCTGATTTGATGTGGAATTAGGACAAAAATATGGAGAAGGCAATGGCATCCCACTCCAGTACTTTTGCCTGGAAAATCCCATGGACGAAGGAGCCTGGTGGGCTGTAGTCCATGGGGTTGCCAAGTGTCAGACAAGACTGAGCAACTTCACTTTCACTTTTCACTTTCATGCACTGGAGAAGGACATGGCAACCCAGTCCAGTGTTCTTGCCTGGAGAATCCCAGGGACAGGTGAGCCTGGTGGGCTGCCGTCTATGGGGTTGCACAGAGTCGGACACGACTGAAGTGACTTAGCAGCAGCAGCAGCAGCAGCAGGACAAAAATAACATGATCATAGATTTCCCTAAAAATGGAGTGTAGCGTCTTGCAAGGTCTGTTTAGGTCTTTACTACCAGGGTCGGAGGTGGGTTGCAGAGAGTAGTTAATGGGGATACCCGCTTGTTCACACCATTGTTGACTTCTAATCCAAGGAAGCTATTGAGACATTGTCAGAGAACTCCTGACAGCATTCCTAATTCTTAGGATTTCTATGAGAAAATTTCCCAAGTTTCTCATATTTCATACAACAAAGCAATTTTACCTTTATTTCATGTTGTTTCACCAACTCTTTCTCTTCTGAATTCTATCTCCCAGGTAGAATGTAAGCTCCCTGAGACAAGCGAGTGATCTTCTCCACCTGATCCAAGTGGTCCAGCCTTCCCATAGACACTGGTGAATGGACACCTTTATCTTTCTCTAGCCCCACTCTGAGGTACAGAAGCACTGGAAACATCACTTTGCAAGAGACTGATGGCTCTCTAATGAGAACTTAGAGCAAATCACTCAGTTGTCAGTTCAGCATCTGGCAGAGCTCAGGTAACATTTTACGTATTGCTAGAGAAAATGATGTTAGCAGCAAAATACTATTTTTTCTCGGAAGTCTGCTATATGTTCTTCTTACTCCGTCACTAGGTGAAGATGACACGTGTTTTGGCCATATAAATGTTTTAATTTTTGCAAGGGTCAATTTCACTGTTAGTACATATTTGTGGTTAAACTTTGTGCTTATCTTCTGGGTTTGCATCCACCTTGATCAGTGTTTTCTGGGCTCATGGATACAGTGATTAGTATAATAGAATGAGTTCACAATAATGTACTCCCTGGCAGCTTTAAAAGATATGAGGTGAAGACTTCTGAAAACTTGAGCTGCAAAAGCTGTCTGTGTAAACGCATGATAATCTTGAAAAGTGGCTGTTACTTTTATCACCAATCTTAAGCAACTTCTAGTTTTCTGTGGATTGTCATATCTGTCAAGTGAACCTCATTCACTATAGTCATCCTGATTATAGCAGTGACCACATCTTATGGAAAAAAAAAGTATCATTTTCCTATCTTGACTTCCTAGTTTATATCCCGTAATGTCATTACTTCTCATCACAGTAGAAATTTTCTACCCTTTTTCCACTAAATGAGCAAAAATGGATAAACTGTAACCTTCAAGGTACAAAACATGTCTATTAAAGCATTGTTTCTAGTTATCGCTAATATTGGAAAGAGTTGTTTAAGTTAAAAGAAGTTAAAAGAGTTGTTTTGCTCTTGAAAGATGTCTCTTTAAGAAAATACAATATTTTTCCATTCTGAGATCCCTAGGGTTTCCTACTCTTAAATTATGTACTTCTTATAAGCACTTTTCAGTGAATGTGGAGCCATACCAGTGTAGAGTTATGATTGCCATCTCTGACTTCAAATGGTCTTAGGTAATAGCCCCAGACCATGTACTGCAGTTACACCATCTGTCTGTTGGATTCACCGATGGAAGATGTGTATGCTGAGGGGTTTAGGGGGTCTGCTCTTAGCAGGCATTTGCTTTTTCTGCCCAAGAGAGTAAGGGTTACATTCCAACAGGAAAGCCCGACACACTGCAGTCCATGGGATCACAAAGAGTCAGACATGGCTGAACAACAGAAGGATGTGATAGGACAATTCCTAGTGGATAAACTGGGGAAAACAGGAATGGGATTTACAGAAACAGAAATCAGAAACATGATTAATTGGTGTGTACCTGCCACTTTGAGATGAATCTATACATTTAGAAATAACTCCATTTCTCACCTAGTGAGAAATGAGCTGCGGAAGCCTAAGGTAAAAACGCAAAGTGTAACTATTTTCAGAAATGATCGAGGAAGTTGCAATACTAGGGGGAATCTCATATTTCTGTACTATAACTCAATGCTGTTATTCAAATCCTATGGTAAAGTCTGTGAAACACACAGTCAGGACTGTGTGATACTTCAGGTGATACCACAAGGGATGATGGACAGGCAATACTTCCTGGGGCTCAAGGAAGGTCGATGGCAGGGGGACCTCGTGGGAATGCTGGCACATACTGAGAAAGCGAAACCTTGAGTGGTGAGCTGGCATTCAGCAGATGCAGAAACTCAGAAGAGAGACACAGGAAACTATGAGCTCCGTGAAATTCTCCCCCAAATAACAGGAAACAGGCTTGCATTGGAGCAAGTTGAAGTTTTTAGTCAATTTCACTCTATTTTCTGAAACAAAATTAACTCAGGATTTGGGGATATCCGTGAGCCTGACTTGTGCAAACTTAAAGATGCACAAGATGTCTTTAAAGATGTCTTATTACTGTTTATTGGGTTTCCCTGGTGGCTCAGGCAGTAAAGAATCTGTCTGCAATGTGGGAGACCCAGGTTCAATCCCTGGGTCAGGAAGATCACTTGGCAAAGGGAATGGCCAGTATTCTTGCCTGGAAAATCCCATGGTCAGAGGAGCCTGGCAAGCTACAGTCCATGGGGCTGCAAAGAGTCAGACAAGACTGAGCAACTAACACTTAGTTATTACTGTTTATTAAGATGTGCGTGTGTGCTAAGTCGCTTCACTCGTGTCCTACTTTTTGCAACCCTATGGACTGTAATCTGTCAGGCTTCTGTGTCCATGGAATTCTCCAGGGAAGAATTCTGGAGTGGTTTTCCATGCCCTTCTCCAGGGGATCTTCTTGACCCGGGGATTGAACCTGCATCTCCTGCGGCTCTTGCACTGCAGGTGGATTCTTTACCACTGAGCCACTGGGAAAGTCCCTTATTAAGCTGTGTGATTAGTTATTTGTACATGACTGTGATGTGTCCTTAGGAAAAAAAATTAAGAGTAGAATCTGCTTATATAGATCTTTCACTTAATTACAAGTACAGAGAGATCAGGTAAACAAACCACAAGGTACGATGGAGGGAAAGTGACTGCTCCTCCTAATTGCTCGTGACTCGAGAGCATCCTACCCATAAAGCAGTGCTTTGATACCTTCCCTTCTTCTCCACCAACTAGAAGCTATTCTGTCCCCACTTGATTTCTTAACACAGATGGCAAGGCCCAGCAACTCTAAAGTTATCTGGTAGCTTCATTCTTAGTTTACTAATAACGTAGTCACACACAGCGATATTTCAGCTCTACCTCTTCAGCAAGTTATGTAGCCTCTCTTTTCCTACCCTTTCTCATACAGAAAATGGAGCCAATAATACCATCACAAAGGACTGTTGAGAGGGGGTCAATGAAATCATACATGTGAAATGTTAGGAGAGTTCCTGACACCTCATCATTCTGCAGAGTTTTCACTCCTTTGATTCAACTCATTTCCCTTTCTCTGTCTCCAGATTCCAGGAGCAAACTTCTGACAATTTTTCTTCCCATGGAGACAGTCTTGCCTATAGGGCAAGAATGCCCTGGTCATTCTGATCCTAGTGACAATGATAACTCTAAAAATGGCATCCTTATTTATAGCTCAGTCTCCATAAGCTTACTTAATAGGACTATGCCCTTGAGAAAAAGATCTGGTTTCTGAATTTATAAATGAGGGTCAATCTCTGGTCTGTGATGAATACACTGAAGTAATGCTTCTGTGTCAGCACCAAACTGTCTTTCCTTCCAACTTCTATAGCTCATTTGCTGGTTGATAACAGAGGCTGCATGTTACAATCATACCAGGTTGTTTAAATTACAACCTGGAGATGGATCCATGCATTCTGAGTTTTTGGAGAGATGTGGATGGACCTAGAGACTGTTATACAGAGTAAGATAAGTCAGAAAAAGAAATACCGTATATTAATGCAGATATGTGGAATCTAGAAAAATGGTATGTTGTTGGACTTAGTTACTAAGTCATGTCTAACTCTTCTGCAGCCCCATGGACTTTCACCCACCAGGCTCCTCTGTCCATGGGACTTCCCAGGCAAGAGTACTAGAATGGGTTGTCATTTCCTTCTCTGCAGGATCTTCCATACCCAGGGATCAAACCTGTCTCTCTTGCATTCTTTACCACTGAGCTACCAAATGATCTTATTTACAAAACAGAAACACAGAGGAAGACCATGGGGGAAAGAGGGAGATGAACTGGGAGATTGGGATTGACATATATACACTATTGATACTATGTGTAAAATAGACAACTGATGAGAACCTATTGTATAGCTCAGGGAACCCTAATTAGTGCTCTGTGGTGACCAATGGGGAGGAGATTCAAAAAGGGGGGAATATATGTATATGTAAAGCTGATTCACTTTGCTGTACAGCAGAAACTAACACAATATTGTAAAGCAACTATACTCCAATGAAAATTAAATTTAAAAAATAAATAAAAAGGTACCCTGGGTTGTAAGCACAGATCTGGACTAATTCCTATAGTGTCAGCCTCAAAATCCTAAAATCAGAAAGAGAGATTCTTTTTCAGGAGATGTAAGATAGGGTTCAGGGGCTTCTCTGGTGGCTCAGTGGTAAATCATCTGCTTGCAATGCAGGAGACCTGGGTTTGATCCCTGGGTTGGGAAGATACCCTGGAGAAGTTAATGGCAACCCACTCCATTATTCTTGCTTGGAGAGTTCCATGGACAGAGGAGCCTGGCAGGCTACAGTCCATGGGGTTGCAAAGATTCAAACTTGACTGATATATTAACACTTTCACTTTCACTCATAGCTTTAATAAACATCTCCGATGATTCTGATACAGGTGGTCCTTGAAACATATTCTGAGACTGATTAAAAAATGAATGGCTCATTTCCTAACCCCACTGAGCTAGAAAGACATATAGAAGACATTTTGTTGTTTAGTCACTAAGACCGATGATCTGATACAGGTGGTCCTTGAAACATATTCTGAGACTGATTAAAAAATGAATGGCTCATTTCCTAACCCCACTGAGCTAGAAAGACATATAGAAGACATTTTGTTGTTTAGTCACTAAGTCATGTCAGACTCTTTGCAACCCCATGGACTGTGGTCCACCAGGCTCTTCTGTCCATGAGATTTTTCCAGACAAGCGTACTCTAACGGGTTGCCATTTCCTTCTCCAGGGGATCACCTCCTGCATTGAAAGCGAGTTCTTTATCACTGAGTCACCAGGGAAGCCCCTGGAGTGTATGTTGAACACTAATTATGACAAAGGTGAGTTCTAACACAGTATATTCTAAAAAGCTGAATCCAAGTGAGTAATGTGGAATGGCTGATGAACCAGGAAGGAAGAAAAACCAAAAATCATGGTCTTGTCATGGGTTTGGTGAGAACTTGGAGAAGCACCAGCCAGGGACTCACAGGTTTCTAGTTTCATAACTGATGAGTCTCCCTGCTGGTCTTTCAGCTCAGCTAAATGGAAGGTGGGGTATGGAGTGGGGGAAGAGAACAGCAAAGCAAAACAAAATAAGCAAACAAAATGACGGAGACAGGAGACAAACTGGTAGGCGAAAACAAAGGTAACTGACACAGATTAGGCTCTGCTCACAAGCAGACAAAAGGATGAAGACTAAGAAAGAAATGAAGCACAGATACGTCACCTTCTCCCCTCCCTTAATCACCAACTTAACCCTAAAATCAGAACCAAAACATATTCCATATTCTCAACCAAGTGAAATCACAGGGCTATATATTTTACCCTTAGATGATGGTGGCTGGGTAAAATGGGATTATTTCATCTTTGTAACCACTCCAGAGCAGACTGATATTTATCTTTTTTGTCAATTCAAGAATGTAAACTGTAAAAATATGAACTAACTCTCAATCTCAGGTCTACAATATTAGAGGTATTTATAAAATGAGAATATTTAATTTATAGCTATTATATCACATGCTCCTGGAAAAATAAGTCATAAGAGGAAAAGAATTCTTAAGCCAATGAAGGGGAGAAAAAAAGGAAAAGAAGAGCAAAGAAAGAAAATGAAAAAATGCACAAACAGACCACACTGACATTGAGGAAAGCAAAAAAAGAGCAGTCAGATGCTTTGAAATGCTTTCCGGTTTTGAAAATCTGATTCATAGTTTGATCAAAGATTCAACATCAATCTGACTCATATATCACTTCCTAAAAGCTATTTAGCAGCATTAGCAGAAATATTATTTTGAATGCAATCTCATGGTAAACATTTCTTGGGCAGTGTTTAGGTTAAAAGGAAGAGTCAGAATTTATCTGCATATGGAAAAAAAAATCACCTGACACATTTTGTGTGTATAAATAGAAACTAACACTGTGTGGGAAAATCTGGACGACTGCCTGCAGAAGATACTTCCCTGCTTGAATCCCCCTCTCCTTGCCCCCATTTACTGTGGAGGAACTATTTGTCTTCATATTTAAGCCTTACCTAAGCATTTTGGTGATGATTAAACCATCACATTTAAAAATGCCAACCAAGTAATTCCTCTGAGAAAGAACACATCTGACTAGTACCACCAGGGCTAGGGGCCTTTATTTATAAAGGATGAGTGTGTGAGAGAAAACATCTGCTCCACCATTTCAAAATATGTTTTCTAAGGAGTGGCTCCTCCAACCTGCCCAAATGGTCTTATTTAACAAACACTGTATAATGAAGGTTTGGAAAAGTCTTCTCCCCAAAACAATGTTGAGGCACAACCATTTAAACACCCGAGCAGGATGAGTAAATGAAAAATATAATTAGCTTGAAGGCACAAAGGGAACAGAAGGAATTAAAAACACAGTACAACTGGTAGAGGGGAACGTTGAAAGGGTAAGAGAATAGTATTTTTCTGGACCCAGAATGTGTGCCATTAATTTTTTTCTTTTTGGCAGGGCCATGCAGCATGCAGAATCTTAGCTCCTTGACCAGGGATAGAACCCATACACAGAATCTTAACTGGAAGATCACCAGGGAAGTACCCAGAAAGGTCATTTTAAATCAAAAGCAGATAAACTGTTCTCAACCCATCCCCCTGATTCATTTATAAAAAGAAAAAAAAAGACACCTTCAAAAAGGTGTGGAGAGTAAAAGGTATGTGGAACTGAAATTTATGATTTATAGAAACCAAAAATATATTTAAAAATTACATACAGTAAAATGTGATGATCAAAAATCTAAAATATTAGTCACCCAAAGTCATGGGTCTAAGTAAACTCAAATCTATTATGTTCTCTATGTTTAGTGAATTGCTAATTGAAGGTGTAAACTAATATAAAACACCATCTTTAAAATGAAACTGAACTGTATTTAGGACTATATGCCATGGTGTGTTAGTCGCTCAGTCGTATCCAACTCTTTGCAACTCCGTGGACTGTAGTCCACCAGGCTCCTCTGTCTATGGGAATTCCCCAGGCAAGATTATTGGAGTGGGTTGTTGCTATTTCCTTCTCCAGGGAATCTTCCCGACCCAGGGACCAAACCTAGGTCTCCTGCATGGCAGGCAGATTCTTTGCTATCTGAGCCACTGGGGAATCTATCTGTATTTTATTACCATCAGAAAATATTTTTTCACCTTTTACCATTTACTTAATTGATTTTGTCTTACTCCATCCTGGGGTTTGTAACTGCACCCCAAATATGAACTCTGTATTCAGGAATGTAGCTTCTCTTTCCTAAGGACAACCTTGGAGCCAAGATTCCCCTTAATCTCACATGACCCCAGAGAAAAATGCCAGCCTGCAATAGACAGTGAGTCCCCCATAGAGGAGCTGATGTGGTAATGACAATGATGAATCTGGACATCTGCATATGTGTCTGTCTCTAACAATATTGTGTGACAAGATCTCCCAAAATGAATCATCTTCAAGGGATGCAGAGACGCCCCCACCCTCGCCTCCAAATATCTTCATGCCTGGTGTCGGCCCCAGAAAACGTCATGAAGACAGCCAGAAAACCCCATTAACGTGAGGCTCCGCAGCTGCGCAGAACCAAGGCAGGGAAATGTAGGCTGGCTGCATTTTTTGGTTTCCATCATGGAATGAGACACGCAGCAGTCATGACTGTTTGGGTTAAGGATACAAAACAATTGTGCAAATCACTGAGACATCGTCAACGAAAGAGACCCTTTGAGGTGATAAATGTTTAATTTCTTTATGATATTTCCTTGAAAAAAATATGTATTCTTAGAACATGCTGAATGTTACACATGCTAAATAGATTTTCTAAAAACCTAAATGGATGAGTCAAGAATCATGAAAAAGGGATTTCCCTGGTAGTCTAGTGGTTAAGAATCCATCTGCCAATGCAGAGGACATGCGTTTGATCCCTGGTCCAGGAGGATTCACAGGCTGCGGAGTAGTGTAAGTCTGTTTATCATGACTACTGACACCTGCGGGCCTAGAACCTGTGCTGGCAACAAGAGAAACCACCACAATGAGAAACCCATACACTGCAAAGAAGGGTAACCACTCCCCACAACTAGAGAAAGGCCGAGGACGACCAGTGAAGCCAAAACAAAGAAAGAAAGAATCATGAAAAGCACCCAGTTAATGTTTCCTTCAGTGCTTGGAGAGGCTGCTCTGGTTCTCAGTCTCCAGGTGTAGAGGCATCAGAAAGCACCTGGAGGGCTTGTCGCAAGAGACTGCTGGGAAATCTGCACTCAGAGTTCCCAGGCTGCACAGATGCTGCCAGAGGCCCGCTGTGTGAGAACCCCTGCGCTACTGCTGTGAGACCTTCAGGGTTAAATACAACGTCATTAACTCGATCTGTCTCTAGGGAGAACTTCCCTAGACACTTCTTTGTAATCGCCTCCCCACCAACTATTCTTCCTCAGAATATTGGTTTCAAGCAGAAAACTCATAGCCCTATCTCTTGAACTTAATCTCCTGAGTAGTGATCAAACAACTTGACAAAATCCATACATTTATTTTTAATGTATAACTTTATATGAAATGAAATTAACATGAGTGCTCGCTGGGAGGTGCTTCTTTAGAGTTTAAATGTGGATTTTGGGTTCTCTGTTTTCTTCCTAAGCCACATTTTACCACATGCTTTCTGGTTGAAGACTGCATTTCAGATGGATAATGTTCCTGGGAATGAAGAACACTTTGTTAGAATTTAGAAAGGGCTCGGATGGTATAGTTCCAGAATCCTGCCAGAAAAGACAGCCTATGAGATTGGGGCAAGTTTCCAACCTTGCTACACCCTGCAGTCACGGTTTCCCAGGAGAGGAGAAAGCCGTGGTTTGGAAGAGTAAGAGGACCTCCATGTGATTCCTGAACCTCAGCACTGATGGAATGTTCTGTAATCCTATTTGCATCCCTGTCCAAGTACTCTCTCATCCTGCTGATCTATAAAGTGGTTATTATTCAGAAACAGACCAGTAGTAATCCCCTGAGCTTCATCCTCTGAGAATCAATGTTGAGGGATATTTTTCAATTTACCCTTGCATAAAAAATGTGGAGTAGACATCTGTGAAGATGAAGCAAAAGTACTTTCCCCGCTTCCTTTCACCAGGTACAACCCTAAACCCTGAACACTGCACATAAAATAAACAAAGACTGAAAGTTAGAGAGAAGGCAAACCCAGGTAGTGGCACTCAGGGCCCAAGGAATGACAGGGTGGTGAGTTCCCTGGTTTTTTGCATTGCTTCATATATTACCAGATAAGGATATAAAAAACCAGAAACCCAGATATGCCAAAAGGTACAGATGAAAAATGGCAGCCCACCAAAAGCATGCTCTTTCAGCAAAGGACCAAGAAAGAAGCAACAAAGCAAAACAAACAAACAAACAAAAAAATAAACTTTTATAATGAGTCATTGCTCTCTTCCAGCGATATGAGACAGAAAAAAAAATGTGGCCCCAACACATCCATACCAACAAAGGCCAAGTAGGGAGCCTATAATGTCACCCTCACTGGGCTGAAACAGCATACCCCAACTCCCCTTACCTCCATCAAGGTGATGTCACGAAAGACCAAGTAGGGAGTTGGGACTTCCATTCCTATCAAGTGGGTGGTAATGAGACTCCCATCACCCACCTCCACTAGGTATCAGTGGAGACCATATGGGGAGCCTGAACTTCCACCCCCACCTGGCAGTACCAAGTCTCCCCTCCTCCTCCCCACTGGGTGGTATCATGGGAGGCTACTGGAGAGTAAGGACTATCACTGTGGCTCAGCGGTGGCCACCTCCCTGTGCTAATGTTGCTGGGGAGGCCACATGGGAAACAGAAAGGGAGGTTCCAATGAAGACCTAGTGAGGAGCCCGAATTCATTCTCTTCTCCACAGTAATATGGAGCCTCCTCCGAATTACATATCACATGACAAGGGAGACTGGGTAAGACACCTTCACTTCTGCACCCACTGGCAGTGATGAGGTGGCACCCTTCTCATTTCACCCACTGGGATGATGTTACTGGAAGCTAGCTAAAACAGAAGGTTTAAATAAGATCCAAAGTCTTTTAACTTAATAAGAAAATGGCCAGATTTCAGTGGAAAATCATTCATTAAACCAAGAATCAAGGACATCAATCAATTACATAAACTGAATATAAAAAGACAATGATAGATGCCCATAATTAGACGAGAGAAATGTTAGAATTACCTGACGGAGTTTTTAAAGCAACAAAGCTTTTAAAATATTTAAAAAAAATACTTCAGTGAGAAATTATGGACAAATGAAAAAGTAGAAAGTGTCAGCTAAAATAGAGAACATACAAGAAAGAACTAAATGGAAATTTTAGAACTGAAGAAAAAATCAATAACCAAATATAAAATGTAATGGGTGGGCTCAATAACATAATGAAAGTGACAGAGGAAAGAATCTGTTAGCTGTATGACAGAACAACTGGAATTACCCCGTCTAAACAACAGAGAAAACAAACCAAAACCAACTCAAAGCCTCAGAAACCCATGTATGGTAGGATCCCAGAGATATTCCGGTTGGCCTTAATCCCTGGAAGCTGTGAATGTAACCTTACGTAGCAAAAGGGATTTTGTAGATACGGTGGAAATTAAAGATCTTGAGATAGGAAGACTATCATGGACTATCCAGGCGGGACCTGAATGTAATCGCAGTATCCTTAAACGAGGGAGGCAAAAAGAGAGTTGACCATAGAAAATGAAGTAGAAGATGTGATTAGAGAAGCAAGAGATTGGAGTGATACGAAAAAGGGACTGTGAGTCACAGAATACTGGTGGCCCCCAGAAGCTAGAAAATGCAAAAGAGGGGTACTGTCCCCAGGAGCTGTCAGAAGGAACTAGTCCTCCCAACATCTTGACTTCAGCCCAGTGAAGCTGACTTCTGATCTGGTCTCCACCTCTGTAGGAGAATAAATGGGTTGTAAAGCACCATGTTTTCGGTAATTTGTTGCAGCAGTCATAGGAAACTAACACATTGCATTTCTGTAACAAAAGACCTAATATTCAAGTCTCAGAGATGTGGGAAAAGAAAAGAAAATGGACAGGGATCAAAAAGTACCCAAAGAAATAACGGATGAGAATTTCTTAGGTGGTGACAAAAGCCGTAAGTCTTTAGACTCATGAATCTGAACACCGAACAGAAAACCTCAAAAATACACACCAAGATACGGCATAGTCAAATTTATGAAAACTAAAAACAAGTAAACAAAAATCTTGAAAAGAACAAGAGATAAGTCACACTTTACCTATTGGAAAAAACCAATTAGAACAAAATAAGATTTCTCATTAGCAAACACAGAGACCATAAGGAAGTGGCACAATATTTTGAGTGTTTAAAAAAAAGAACTGTCACCCAGAATCCTGTATCCAGTTAAAATATCCTTCAGGAATGAAGGGGAAAACAAAACATTCTTAGATGAAGGAAAACAAAGATATATCAAGAGGAGGCCTACTGGCTCTAAAAGAAAGGCTAGAAGCAAAAGCAATACAAGAAGAATGCTGGAATATCAAGAAAGAAGAAAGAACGTGGTAAGTGAGAATATCAATAAAAACCATGAAGTTTTCTTGCTCCTCTTGAGTTCTCTGACCTGTGTTTGACAGTTGAAACAAAAGCTGTAACAGTTTCAGATGTATGTAGAGGAAATAGTTTAGAGAATTTTACTATTAATGGAAGAGGATAAAGGTACATAAAAAAGGTAAAGTTTCTATGCTTCACTGTAATTGAAAAAATGACAACAGTGGTAGGCAGTGATAAATTATATGTATTATGATGTAATACTCAGAGTACTCATTAAAAGTCTATATGAATAGATATACTTAAAAACATTACAGATAAATAGAAATGCAATTTTATAAGTAACTGATAGGAAGGAAAAAACCCAGAGAAACTAAAACAAACAAAAAGAGAGAGGAAAAATCCAAAAATTAAAATGGCAGACACACAGTCTTAATAAAATGTAAATGTGTAAATATACAAATAACAAAATAGAGATTTGCAAAATCAATTAAAATATGTAACCCACCGGTAATGTATGAGCAAAGAATTCAGTTCCAATATAAGGATACAGGCAGGTTGAAAGTAGAAGGACAGTAAAAAAAAAAATCATGTAAGCATCAATCAAGTAAAAAAAGGAATGTCTATATTAATATCAGATTCAGTAGACTTTAAGCAAATAAAATTATCACATATAAAGAGGAGTATCATGTTATGATAAAATACACCAATACACAGCAATCCTAAATTTATATATACCCAACAAGAGAGCTGCAAAGTATAGTCAAACTGATAGATGTGAAAAGAGAAATAAAAATTATAATTGGAAATTTCACAAATTATTTCAACAATGAATAAAACAACTAGACAATAAATTAGTAAAGACATACAAGAATTTATCAGCACCATCAACCAACAAGATCTAATGAGCATTTATATAACACTCTATCAAAAAACAGTGAAATACACACTCTTTTCAAGTGCCCATGGGACATAAACCAAGACAGACAACATTCTGGGCCATAACATAAACCTAAACAAATTTTAAAAGCCTGAAATCATACATGGTGTGTTCTCTGACTGAAACGGAGAAAGATAACAGGAGAAATACGGCTCTCTGACCCCAAACAGAGAAAGATGACAGAGAAATCTCCAAACATTTGGAAAGTAAATGCCACCCTTCAAATAACCCCACAGATCAAAGAGGAATTCTCAGGAGAAAATTTGAAGCTAGTACTTGAGCTAAATTAAAATGAAAAAACACAATATACCAAAATATATGGGACTCAACAATAGCAGTGCTTCCAGGAAATTTATAGCATTAAACACGTGGATTAGAATAGTCTCTCTTTTCAGGTTATGTTTGTCAACGTAAAATAATTACACAGTATGATGGATATGTCTACCTGTATTACTTTTTATAACAATATATGGTAACACACTTAACACTTCTGTTCATGTTGGTGCAGGTGACGAAAAGACACACACATGGTTGTTCAGTTTTCTGTATCATGCTGATAACTATCAAATCTGTTCGGAAAACACAGCTACACTGCAGATCTTGGCACTGTTCTTGACTTGTGCTTGTTGTCAGAAAGGCTATCTCCTGCATTTATTCAAATCAGAGTTTTATTGACATTCCTTGACTAAATCCAACCCCCGCTGACAAAGAGGGATATCATCAATTTTATAAGTTCAGACTCTACTTCCTTTGCTGGTGGTTTAATGCATGAATTGCCTTTCTAGGTTGGAATTCCAAAACACAATTGTTATGTAAAATCGTAAGTCATCTTTATGTGATAAAAACTATTGACGTGAACTGGATAAATTCATCCAGTAACAATTAGGTCTGTTCACTAATAGTGCAGTTTACTTCCCTCTGAGTATCTGATAAAACGGCACTTCTCTTTCATCTTCAAGTTAGGAGTGGTCATAGGACTTGCTCTGGCCAATAAAATATGAGTAGAAGTAACAGGTGCTCCTTCTGATAGAAGCCTTTTAGGAATTTGTGAGTGACCCACCATGTTTCCATGCGTTTGATGAATCAATGATGGGGATGCTGCAGATGACAGGGGTTTTATGAGCCTGGGTTTCCATGTGAGGAAGATGTAAAATAGCCAACAGGGCACAAAGCATTAGCAAGAAATAAATCTATGCTCATTTCAGCACCCAAGATTTTAGCTGTTTGCTATGACTGAATAACCTAAACTATTATAACTGAGTAACATATTTTGTGTTTACATTAAACACACAAAACTCTTTGCAATAGGATAGTGCACTATGGCATCAAACAGTAAACTACAATTAATGAATTATTCATTGCTATATATGATGGTACCTTCCACTCTGATAGTACTCACACACACACACACACACACACACACACACAATCAAGCTTTGTGTCTCTTTCCTTATAATATAAATTGGAATAACACTTTATTAATTATTCTGTGATGCTTTGTATGGTGGGGAGCATATAGAGAAATAATGTATCACATTCTCCATGAGTTACAGAAAATGTACACATTGCCTAGAATGTTTCCAACAACTTCAAAGAAGAGAATTGCATATTTGTATATGTGCACTCAATATTACTTGTGAGTCATCGTTAATAGTAACATTAATATCAAATGCCTATGTGCACATGCTAATTTGCTTCAGTCCTGTCCGAATCTGTGACACTATGAACTGTAGTCTGCTAGGCTCCTCTGTCCATGGGATGCTCCAGACCAGAATACTGGAGTGGGTTACCACCCCCTCCTCCAGGCAATTTTCCCAACCCAGGGACTGAACTCATCTCTCTTATGTCTCCTGCATTGGCAGGTGGGTTCTTAACCACTAGCACCACCTGGGAAGCCCGTATCAGCTACATATGACCCAGTACTTTTCAGGGAGCAATAACACTGATTGACACCTTCAAACACTGTGCATAAACCTTTACATGCATCAGCACACCTAACCCATAAGTGCTCTAACTTACTAATCATATGTGCCATGTGTTTTCATTATTTGAATAATATTTAAAATAACTATTTTAAAATAGCTAATATTCTAAGTAACTAATAGTTAAAATAACTATGAGTCGTGTCATAAATTCCAATGGAAAGATAAACATGGACTTCTAAATTTTACCAAGGTAATTTAACAGGTGTTTTTATATTATATTTTATATCCTCATTGCAGTACCCAGTACTCTGAACAACAACACTGAGGGTAGATGAAACAGATGACTTTAAACTCTTAAGTTTACTAAGGGTCATAGAACTTCCAACTGTTAAAGATATTTACCTAATTATTTGAAATGCCAAAGTATATATCTGTGATATTAGAAATTTCAACAGTTTCAAATGGTGCTGAAGTTACTATTTTTGAATTCAAAAACATACAATATATAATGAGAAATTCCCCATAATCCAGCAGTTGCCAGGCTTTAGGCATTTATATATCAATACCTGTCCTTGCTTTAGATAATCTGCATGCAAAATATGGAGCAAAAAGCATTGACATAAGGGAAGTTATAAGTTTTTCCACTTGTTTGAATTGCAGGAAAAGTAACCAAAAGATCAGTTGAGGAGGCATTATGATTTTTAACAATGATAGGGACTTAATGCATTCATAAAACTATGAACCCGATATTACATGTTACCAGTTAACAGTATGAACTAAAGAATCAGTATTAGATTCAGAATTTCTACCTGTGTGACAGTGGCCATGATTACCGTCCTCCTCAATGCCTTAGTTTCCTCCTCTGTAAAATGGGGGTAATGGTAATACAGGAAGCCCTCATTTGGCTTCTGTGAAGAATACCTGAGTTACTTTAATAGAGCCATAGAAGATGTCCAGCACACAGCAGTCAATGAGTTTAGTTATTATTATGTTTGCTTTACATTATTAAATCACATTTCCTCAGCACACTCAACACTGAAGCTCACCTCTCTTACTCTGGTGCCTCTTTTCTTCCTACAGACACTTCTGGGAATCTTACGGATATGTGATAAATCAATTACATTTCTATTTTGAGACATTCTGCCACTTTAACGACAAGCAAACACATACACACACACACAACTATTTCTTTAAAATTAAAAGTTGTTGTTAAGGCAAAGAAAGACAATGGTTATCCTTCATTAAATTTAAATATCTCTTTGAAAATAGAGTAATAACCAGGTACGGGTAGTACATGCTCTCTACAGGCTGTAAAAAGTACTGTGAAAAGGATTTTTGTGATCTTCTCTATGACCAAAGGTGTATGATGAGGGGAAATAATGTATCTAATGGTGAACAGAAATGTGTAACGGTAACTAGAGGGAAACATAGGTCTCTAATTCAGAAAACATTGAGGAAAGCATGTAAGAACACACGGGATAGCACAGGGAACTCTGCTTAATGCACTATGGTGACCTGAATGAGAAGAAAGTCCAAAAGGGAGGGGATTCGTGTATCTGTTGGAGAAGGAAACGGCAACTCACTCCAGTGTTCTTGCCTGGAAAATTTGACGGACAGAGGAGCCTGGCGGGCTACAGTCCAAGGGGTCACAAAGAAGTGGTCACAGCTGAACATGAGCAAACATATGTATTATGTACGGCTGAATCACTCTGCTATGCAGTAGAAACTTACACAACATCATAAAGCAACTGTATACCAAATAAAAATTAATTTAAAAAATAAATCTTAGTAAACCCCTCCTCATACATTATGTCTCTGTAAACAGGGGACTTCTAATGCATCTTGTTCCAAACCTCCCTGTCTGGTCCGGAATCCTTTATTACACATTCTTATTGCATCCCTTCTTTTAGAACTCCATCTATGTGTATGACAATTGGATTGAAGTCTGGCCCCTGGCTGGCAGGGCGCACTCATTTTTTCTGCTCACCATGCAACCCCAGTTCTCAGACCCTGCAGCAAAGAGCCTCTTAAGAGGCAGAGACAACACAGTTCTCCCAAAGCTAGAGGCAGGGGACTTGAAAGGAAAAAGCCATGTCAAATCTCCCAGGTGAGATAAAAGTAGTGAGAGAACGCTTTTTCTAAAAAAAGTAACAGAAACTGGAAAACTGGAACAAATGAGTCAGTTAAGAAAGGATATATGGACATTCCATAGAATTTATGCCTTGATAACCATCAACACTGTATATAAACAGCCATGGAAAGTTCAATTTCAATATCAAAAAAGTTTGTGCCTGATAGAATGCAACTTTCCTGACTGTAGTACTCTAGCACCCCCAAACAGAGATGGACAATACCTTGGGATGTGGAAGAGTTTAACTACTGAAGATAATTCTTTTCACATCCAAAGATCATGTTTCCCTGTAGTTCAGTTAGAGTCTACTCTTTTCACACGTAATGTTGAATTAATATGGATTTGATATATGTATACTGAATTTAATGAAACTGAAAACCAGACTTAAGGAAATCTACGAATGTCAAAATAATTTTGAAACTCATTATGTGAAACAGCAATTAAATTTACTTGAAAAAATAACAGATGAAGACCTAAGAGAGATATCTGTCTAATAAAACAAATATTATAAGAGCTCCGTGAAAACTCAGATGAGACATAATTCTCTAAATACGTGCAGTTGGGCTTTACCCCACTGAGACCTTTCTTCACATCATGATTCATTTAGAACAAGTGGAGACATTTACAGTATTTCAGCTTAGTACAAATGAAAAAAATGTGATTTCAGCCTTCACTGCTATACAACTTTGTCTAAAGTACATACAACTGGTGAAAACTCATGACATACACGAACACCCTCACAATATAGCCTGCTTCTAATCACTGAGAGTTGAAAGAGAATTGCATAATTCTTCTTTTAAAACTGCCTAAGCTCTTGTCAGAGTGATTGAATTAAAGATGATTAAACTGCTCAAAAATTCTGCAAGATGGGGTTTGGAAGGAAATGATGGCCTTGCTTTAAGCAAAGTAACAGACTAATACCTTAGGAAGTTCAAAATTAAGTGTAAACAAATATACAGGTTCAGGTGCCTGCTTTATAATAATTGACTTTGCTGATAAATCTTACCTGCTGAAAATCTTAACTTAGCTGATAAATACTACTTTAAAGCATAACTGTTGTAGGAAACAGTCAGTTTTGGCAAAAGGAAAAGGCTCAAAGGACAGTTGCCATAATTGTCATTAAAATTTAGGAAAATGTTAATTGTCCCCCAACTCGTAGCACATAGTTATGAGGTTCATCTTGGTAGAAATGTGGGCAATATATCAAATATATAAGAAAAAAGACAGTACAATGAAGTCCCATTTTTAAGAAACAAATATATATGTTGGTTTAGAGTTCACCGAAGGCTCAACTGGTCTTTAACATTTAAAGCCCTGCGACCTTGGGTAAATTACTTCACCGCTCTATGTCCGGATTTCCTCATATTACCCACTCTTTATGGTACTGTTAGAATTGAGTGAATAAAGCTAAAGTTCATAGATTGTTTTTTCCATAAAGTTTCTACCCTTGGAATAAGCAAAATAAGTCCTTTTTTGTAAAATAAATGAATAATTATGCATACTTCAACAATATAGGTTACTAATATGTTCAAAAGGAAACACAGCACTCATTAAACCCCAAGTGATCATAACAGATAATAGCAAACTTGAACAGAACCCTAACTCAAAAGACCCTTTTAATACAGCAACAACGAACCTAATGGCGTTGAATTTCACCGCCAGAGTACAGCCAAGACTCCCCACTCCACCTCCACTCAAGTCCTACACTTACCTTCTCAAAGGCAAACCTCAAGCTCACCAAAGAGGAAAGTTTTACTTCCAAGTCCCAGCCTTGGTACCACTGAGCCCAGCCCCGCATCCCTCGTCTCTTCTTGGCGTTGGTCTTTGGACAGACACCTCGCCACCTCCCATTCCGGTACCAGAACGAATTTGTGTCCACCCTCGGCCCCAAGGAAAACTCCAGGCTCCAACAGCCGAAGACACTCCTCTCCCCTCGCCCTGCTCCGCGCCCACCCAGACGCGCCGCGCCCCACTCCCCGCGCCCGGCGCCCACACCCACCCGACCCACCGCCCGGACACCGCAGTGCATTGCAACATGCGCCGCCGCCGCCTGCTGGAGAGGACCCCGGCGCGGATTTCCCGCTCAGTAGCCCCCCAACCTGCTCCCCACGTGAGTGTCATCCCTAACGGAGGGGAGCAAGCCGTCTCCCAGCTGCTCAGCCCGCGGGGACCACCGAGAGGGCAGCGGGGACCACGGAAACAACTCAACCCGCGGCGCGCGGCCCGGCCTCAAGGCGGGCGGGCGGCCGAGATGTACCTGCGCGGCCCCGCGCCCCCGGGCCGGCCCTCCTGCCGCAGCCGCTCCCTCCGCCCCGCTGCCCGAGGCACCGCCCGCCGCCCGCCCGGGGAGGCGCCGCGCCGCAGTCCCGGCTGCAGCGCCCGGCACATGCTTGGCGCCGCCGGCGGCCGGCGCGGGCGCACAGGTGGGAACCCCGCGAGTGGGCGTTGGGGCGATTCCCTGCCCGCCGCCGCGCTTGCCGCCCGCCTTCCACTCGACTTTGCCGGGCGCGCGGCGCCTGCCCTTGCTCCGGCGGCGGCCGAGCCTCCCGGGCCCGCGCCCCGGCGCCGGGGGCGGCTGCGGTCCCTGCGCCGCTGGGGCTGCGCGTCACCGGGCATC
>SJYC01063335.1:0-11077 GCA_006408675.1 Madoqua kirkii
CACACACACCTTGGAATGGACGGACGCCCCAGTCACCGACTCGCCAAACTCTTCGAAGGTGTCCACCGGTCTGTCGCGAGGTTTGGGCATGGAGTAGGAGCCGCTTTCTTATTATTTAATAATGTTGGAAGTGCCGAGTCCGCTGCCAGAGTTGTGGGTCATGTGGGCACAGCAGAGCCTGGCTACTGCCAGTACCAGGGTTTCCTGAGGATCCTGAAACTATGATCTCATCCTCCTCATCCGCCTCCCCCGCCCCTCTCTCCGCGGGCGCGCACGCACAGCACACACACACACACACATACACACGCGCACACACGCACACACGCTCCCACTGGCTGCACTATCCTCCTTCTTGGACCGAAATATTCTGCAAGGGAAATACAGTGTTCACGCTGTTCATTGAAAAAAAGAAGAAAAGAAAGAAAAAAAAAGCCTTCGGGAGAATGATTTTTCTCTTTGAAAGCCTGATTTATGTGCTTTGTTTATTTCCTACAATTGGTCCTCACACGTGCAAGGGAGCTGAACAGAGCCTCAGAATTAAAATTAAAAAATAATCGCCCTTTTATGTTGACCCAGATTTTGGTCAGAACCCAGGACTCAAACAGTCCAATTTCCATTTAAAAAAAAGGCAATAATACACAGCGTTTGAACATGGAATAGAAATAACATCTGAGATGGGTGCAGTGGGTTTCTTTCCCAAGCTGCAAAAACATCTCACAAACATTACCTCATTTATTTGCAGAACATCTTTGCAGAGAAGGTGGGAGAGAGGGCAACTAGTACTGTCACTTTGGAAACACAGAAGCACAGGACAGAGAGCATGACTTATCCAAGTTCACCTGCCTGGGTATGTCACTATAAATAATTTTCCAGCTACTCCCAGTCTGCTAATTCACTATAATCATTCCTGGAAACTTAAGGCACTGAAACATAATGAAGATAGTTTTGATTATTTGTAAGTGGCCTCCAAAGATTGCAAATTAATTAATTTTTCTCTATGTATGGGTTTCCATAGAATGTTCTCTTGTGTACTTGCGTAAGTCTCCAGTTTCATGTTTTCATTTAACTGGGGAATGTTTTTGGCCTATGTGTCTGTGTGTGTAGTCATACTCATTTGAGTGGTTTAAACTGCTTAAATAGCAATATCACGTAAGTTTCGTCAATATTTTGAGGGTAGTCACCAATTTCATAATGATTTCTAAATTCCACTCAATCCCCTTTTAAGTGCCTGGTGTATATGAAGAACTGTGCTATGTTTTGAAGAATACAAAGGATGTTAACACATGGAACCTGTCCTCCATTAGTTTATATCTAGTTGTTGAGATAAGATATACATACACACAGGAAATTTCCTGGTGGTTAAGATTTTGCCTTCCATTGCAGGGAGAGCAGGTTCAGTCCCTGGTCAGGGAGTAAGTCTCACGTGCCGCCAGCCAAAAAACCAAGTCATAAAACAGAGCAATATTGTAGCAAATTCAATAAAGGTTTAAAATATAAGCATACACACACACATATGTTTTTGCTGGGTGATTTGCAGGTGAAACCCTTTATTATTTTTGGTGTTATAAATTCTTACAAAAAGTACAAGATACACTCCTTTTCTTTATCTGTTATCTGTTCCATGTTAAAATTATTTTCTCTGTCTTTGTGTTCCCAGTTTTAATCTGTCTTTGATGCGCACATAATCTCAGTGGCCGAGGAAATACGTTATTTTGCCATTCACCTGCACATGCAATGTACTCACATAAACACCATAATTTTTAAACTATTTTAATAGTTCTCACAAAAGAGCATTCTTTAATAGCCTTTGTGCAGGTGTCTACAGTAAAATTCAGCCTCTAACCAGTCTTCTAATAATTCAAAAAGAGAAGAAATGTGGTGAGAGAGTGAATAAAGCAAGAGAAGGCATAAGAGAACCAGATAAAAGAGGTTGGGGCAGGGGAAGGGAAGAATAAAAGAAAATTAAGAAATTACAAGAAGAGGGAGAGAGAAGAGTAAAAACATAAAAGGAGATAAAGAGGATCAACTTTCAAGTGAAAGGTAAAAGTTTCTAAATTTTGCTACATGGAGAATAAGCTTAAGAAATCATAGACTTTTTATTGTTCTCAAATATTACTTTTGATAAGCTTATTGGAATTTAATGGTACAGAAATCAGGTGTCAGTCCTGCAGAGGCTACCCTGAATAATCTCAATTTTAGTAATTCTGTATAGTACCACTAGAAAAAATAAATCGACTGACCTATCACTATAATAGAATAATAAAAATGATAGTGGGATCAAATAACCATGATATAGTTAAAAATTTTAAGAGGAAATCACCAAAATTCAGAGAAGTATATGGGAAAGTCAAAGTGAAGTCACTCAGTTATGTCCGACTGTTTGTGACCCCATGGACTGTAGCCTACCAGGCTTCTCCGTCCATGGGATTTTCCAGGCAAGAGTACTGGAGTGAGTTGCCATTTCCTTCTCCAGGGGATCTTCCCCAAAGGTATATTAAAATGGGCAACAGAGTTAAGCTTGCCATATTTAAAGGAAAATAATAGTAATATAGTATCTTATTTTAAAGCACTTAAGATTTTTCAAAGTGCTTTTCATAAGTCTTTATTAAGCCTAAAATCACCTAGAGCCAGACATCCTGGAATGTAAAGTCAAGTGGGCCTTAGAAAGCATCACTATGAGCAAAGCTGTTGGATGTGATGGAATTCCAGTTGAGCTAATTCAAATCCTGAAAATGATGCTGTGAAAGTGCTACACTCATTATGCCAGCAAATTTGGAAAACCCAGCAGTGGCCACAGAACTGGAAAAGGTCAGTTTTTATTCCAACCCCAAAGAAAGGCAATGCCGAAGAATGCTCAAACTACTGCACAGTTGCACTCATCTCACACTCTAGTAAAGTAATGCTCAAAATTCTGCAAGCCAGGCTTCAGCAGTACATGAACTTCCAAATGTTCAAGCTAGTTTTAGAAAAGACAGAGGAACCAGAGATCAAATTGCCAACATCCACTGGATCATGGAAAAAGCAAGAGAGTTCCTGTTCCAGTTCCAGTTTCTGCTTTATTTACTATGCCAAAGCCTTTGACTGTGTGGACC
This sequence comes from Madoqua kirkii, assembly GCA_006408675.1. Classification (NCBI taxonomy): domain Eukaryota; kingdom Metazoa; phylum Chordata; class Mammalia; order Artiodactyla; family Bovidae; genus Madoqua; species Madoqua kirkii. The sequence goes on from SJYC01063335.1 coordinate 3,093, forward strand.
ACAATAAACTGTGGAAAATTCTGAAAGAGATGGGAATACCAGACCACCTGACCTGCCTCTTGAGAAACCTATATGCAGGTCAGGAAGCAACAGTTAGAACTGGACATGCAACAACAGACTGGTTCCAAATAGGAAAAGGAGTACGTCAAGGCTGTATATTGTCACCCTGCTTATTTAACTTCTATGCAGATTACATCATGAGAAACGCTGGGCTGGAAGAAGCACAAGCTGGAATCAAGATTGCTGGGAGAAATATTAATCACCTCAGATATGCAGATGACATCACCCTTATGGCAGAAAGTGAAGAACTAAAGAGCCTCTTGAACTGGAAAAGGTCAGTTTTTATTCCAACCCCAAAGAAAGGCAATGCCGAAGAATGCTCAAACTACTGCACAGTTGCACTCATCTCACACTCTAGTAAAGTAATGCTCAAAATTCTGCAAGCCAGGCTTCAGCAGTACATGAACTTCCAAATGTTCAAGCTAGTTTTAGAAAAGACAGAGGAACCAGAGATCAAATTGCCAACATCCACTGGATCATGGAAAAAGCAAGAGAGTTCCTGTTCCAGTTCCAGTTTCTGCTTTATTTACTATGCCAAAGCCTTTGACTGTGTGGACCACAATAAACTGTGGAAAATTCTGAAAGAGATGGGAATACCAGACCACCTGACCTGCCTCTTGAGAAACCTATATGCAGGTCAGGAAGCAACAGTTAGAACTGGACATGCAACAACAGACTGGTTCCAAATAGGAAAAGGAGTACGTCAAGGCTGTATATTGTCACCCTGCTTATTTAACTTCTATGCAGATTACATCATGAGAAACGCTGGGCTGGAAGAAGCACAAGCTGGAATCAAGATTGCTGGGAGAAATATTAATCACCTCAGATATGCAGATGACATCACCCTTATGGCAGAAAGTGAAGAACTAAAGAGCCTCTTGATGAAAGGGAAAGAGGAGAGTGAAAAAGTTGGCTTAGAGCTCAACATTCAGAAAACTAAGATCATGGCATCTGGTCCCATCACTTCATGGCAGATAGATGGAAAACAGTGGAAACAGTGTCAGACTTTATTTTGGGGGGGCTCCAAAATCACTGCAGATGGTGATTGCAGCCATGAAATTAAAAGACATTTACTCCTTGGAAGAAAATTTATGACCAACCTAGATAGCATATTCAAAAGCAAAGATGCTACTTTGCCAACAAAGGTCTGTCTGGTCAAGGCTATGGTTTTTCCAGTGGTCATGTATGGATGTGAGAGTCGGACTGTGAAGGAAGTTGAGTGCCAAAGAACTGATGCTTTTGAACTGTGGTGTTGGAGAAGACTCTTGAGAGTCCCTTGGACTGCAAGGAGATCCAGCCAGTCCATCCTAAAAGAGATCAGTCCTGGGTTTTCATTGGAGGGACTGTTACTGAAGCTGAAACTCCAATATTTTGGCCACAGGATTGGGGGCAGGAGGAGAAGGGGAAGACAGAGGATGAGATGGCTGGATGGCATCACCAACTAGATGGACGTGAGTTTGAGTGGACTCTGGGAGTTGGTGATGGACAGGGAGGCCTGGCATGCTGTGACTCATGGGGCTGCAAAGAATCGGACACAACTGAGTGACTGAACTGAACTGAACTGAATTATAATTAGCGGTGGACTCCTCTGTGGTTTTAATTTTAAAAGAATGTAATAATATTTCTTAGTTTTTCACACATTGAATGAAGTGCTGAACATTGTCACTCTGTTTTAGAAATATCATTTATATTTTGTGATCACTCAGCCATAAAGATGCTGCTCGGCACAGTTCAACTGGATGAATTCCTGGGCGTAGATTGCAATGGTGACTTATAATTCAGGATTTTGCACAGGCTGTTGGAGTTAAACTAGAAGCTTTAGCATGTAGCAGAATCTAATGGCTTTGCCATATTTCTGGGAGATTTCTACACAAGCAGTGGAGGCCTGCATTGAGCAACAGTATATCAGAAGAACTTTCCTTTTGATCTACATACTCTTGGAAGGATTTGTTTTAATCAGAGATATATTTAGGCTGGATGATTATGAAATGTGTTTCAGAAATATGTTACAACTCCAGTGGCTCAACAATCACTAGCCGTTTTTGTCTGAATATTTTCACTTAGAGGCAAAAAAAAGTAATTTTAGTAGGACTATGCAGACTTGGGCTTCCCAGGTGGCACCAGTGGTAAAGAACCCTCCTGTCAATGCAGGAGACTTGAAACACTGGTTCGATCACTGGATCGGGAAGATTATCTGGAAGAGGGCACAGTAACCCACTCCAGTATTCTTGCCTGGAGAATCCCATGGACAGAGGAGCCTGGCTGGCTGTAATCCATAGGGTCACAAAGAGTTGGACATGATTGAAGCTACTTAGCACGCATGCCCACATGCACACCTAATTTAGGCTACCTTTATCAAGGTATGTTTACTATTTTGCTCTTCTAATTTCTCGAGATTTAAAATAGGTTACAGTGAAAATGAGGATAGCCATAGTTCAAATCAGAATGTTGACTGTGTTACAGTGAAACTACATGTGTATTTGTGTTTTATTAACATAGTGATATATGGAGTATATATGGGTTATAGGCCAAATCAGAATGATTACTCTCATCTGTGAGTTGGTCATAGTTTGAGGGTAATGAGGAGTTAATCCTTCTGGAGTATTTAAAAGGTTTGAATGACAAAAATAAAAAAGAGATAGATTCAAAAGTGTTGAAGAAGTAAAGATGTCACTATTTTATCAGTTAAAAATACTGTACCCTCTGGCTATAGACTAGTGTTTCAGAGGAGGATGATATGGGAGCTTGAGCAACACAGAATTTACATCAATATGGCTCCTCTGATATACTGATTAGCTTTCAAGAATGATTAGCGATCCAACAACAGGTTGTGATGATCGATCAATGGATCATCACATTTGCAGACCAGGGTGGGCCCTGGGCAGAGTTATGAAGTGGCTGAATTTAATACCTGTCTTTTTTTTTCCCCCAATGTCCACCCTTCCTGTAGAAGTCCTGCCTTCTCTCTGGCTCCCCAGGATATTCAGAACTCTTTGCTGTTCTCTGACATTCTAAGATACTACTATTTTAGAACTTATCAGTTTCAGAGAACATGGGATTCTGACCTCCACTGAAAGGTGTAAATTATGAGCTAAGCAGTCATAAAGTGAGGGGTGTCAGGATGTGTTGATGTTCATGAATACCAAGGGCGTTCAGTCAGCTTCTTCATGCATCACTCTGAGATACATATTTAAATAAAGTTAAGGCGATGGCACCCCACTCCAGTACTCTTGCCTGGAAAATCCAATGGACGGAGAAGCCTGGTAGGCTGCAGTCCATGGGGTCACTTAAGAGTCGGACACGACTGAGCGAATTCACTTTCTCTTTTCACTTTCATGCATTGGAGAAGGAAATGGCAACCTACTCCAGTATTCTTGCCTGGAGAATCCCAGGGGTGGGGGAGCCCGGTGGGCTGCTGTCTGTGGGGTCGCACAGAATTGGACACGGCTGAAGCCATTTAGCAGCAGCAGCAGCAGTATCTGTTTGGACTTCCCAGGTGGCCCTCATGGTAAAGAACCTGCCTACCAGTGCAGGAGACATAAGAGACTCAGGTTCAATCCCTGGGTAGGGAAGATCCCCTGGAGGAGGGCATGGCAGCCCACTGTAGTATTCTTGCCTGGCAAACCCCATGGACAGAGGGGCCTGGGGGGCTACAGTCCCTGGGGTCACAACGAGTTGGACACAACTGAAGTGACTTAGCAGGAACTTACATGTCTGTTTGCAGGAGAGATTCTGCCTTGAGGCACGCTCCTGTCACCTGTTACAAGTCCAGGAAAGTGAAGGTATCCTTGGTCTCACGCACCTGTGCTCCCTGCCCCCTTGGACCGAGTGTCTCCTGACTTAGCTGCTTCTGGCGGCACCTGTGTTGGTGCCTCCGTCAGTGTCTCTGTTGATCTTCCTGTCTGACTAGCATCCTCAGAACAGGTGCTGTTTGCAGTCTCCACGTTCTCCTCAGGTGGATTGAAGAGGAGAAGGAACAGGTTTAAGCGGTCAAGTGTATTTTGTTTCCTAGGGTTGAAATAAACAAACCCCCTGCCATTTCAATAGCTGTGATGCCACCTTATAATGGCAACTCATTAAAAACATATTATGGTGGTTTACATCTCTCAGTGACCTCACATCAGTGCACCCTTTACTCCTGGGAGAATTTGTTTTCTCAGTGGAACATAAACAGACCTCAAATGTTTTAGATAGAATTTAAGTGTACTGTTACAATAGGGACAATGCAGAAAGCCAGCTAGAGACTACAACTTTTCAGAAGGTGCTTATAACCTACTCACTTTACTGCTAAAATTGTTTTGACCCTGTTTTTAATTGCTATGGGGCTGAATGTTTTTGTTTTTTCCAAGAATACATCTTGATACCCGTGGTCCAGAATAATCTACATGTCATCCAGAATAATATTGAATAAAGCAGCAATGTCAATATAAATAAATTCAGTGTAGATGACCAATCCAAGTAATTAAGGAAAAATACTATTTATTGAAAATGAGTTATAGCTATACACTTTGTCTCAGGGAAATGTCAAAATTTTCCTTGATGATTTCCAAATAAACCTAATGTTTTTAATGGCACCCAGGAAATTTGCTACAAAGTGGAAAGCATAGTCAAAACACTTTTATTTATGTGAAATCATTTGCCAAATTTAATTATTTCCCACTGAAATGGATCTTTACATATTGAATAGACAGCCCAAATCTCAGGACCATGTTAACAAGAACATGTTTTAATTTAAAAGTTAATCCCTACAGTAAATACCATATAATTTATTTGAGGCTGTGATGCCCTGTATTGTATAATAAAAAATTAAATGAAAAAAAGGTGAGTGGGAGGAGAGATGAAACTAATCAAATCATAATATTAAAAATGTATAACAAATCTGTGATTAGATCCATGATTAAATATTATTATTGGGAAAGTGGTATTTTACATTTTAGGAGGTACATTTTGAGATAGTTCAAAGAGTATTCCTATGAGGTGATAATATGATTCAGCTCAGTTGTGTCCAACTCTTTGTGACCCCATGAATCGCAGCATGCCTGGCCTCCCTGTCCATCACCATCTCCCAGAGTTCAATAATATGATTGCTAATATGCAAATTTTCTTTGTTTATTAAGATGCTTATCTTTTATTTGTGCCACGAATATCATGTACGTTTCCCCTGTCCTTTCCTCTGTGTTCCTCACCTGCATCCCCAGATCAGCTGGAACTTTCTGCAGAATGTCTGTGCTTTTCATTTACATATTGTTTTTAATTTCTATGTTATAGTTAATCAGCTGGTCAGAAAGGAACAGGACTAGCAGAGATTTTGTAAGATTTTATCAAAAGCAAAAGCCTTATGTCGTAGCCAGCTCCTAATCTAGGGTTAGCATTGTTTGTGCTTCTCACTGGACTCACAGGAAAGTTTCCTGATTTTGAAGCTGTTATTTTTTTTTGTTTGCACATAACTCACAAAACATTTTCTCAAGGACAGGGGCCATGATGAAAACTTCCTTTTTGTCTCCTCCCTGGAGAATACAGCATGTTTATTTCATATGGGAGGTCCCTCGAGAATAGTGATAGGTATAAGATGAGGATGATGGTGAGGAAAAGAAAAAATGTTACTTCTGGCACAGTGTAGCATATGGAAATAATTCTTTAAGGCTTGTAAATACCTCTCGTGGAGCATGTTTTGGTATGTTTTATATGAACAAGCTGAATCATATACCCTGTGTGGCTTGCTTTTGCTCTTGGGGTACCTCAATCTTTCTCTTTTGTTTCTCCTAAAACATGCCCCCCCCCAATTTTGGATGAAGGAGTTATACTCATGTGGGTATATGTATTTATATCTTGTGATCAGTATCAGATAAACATGTTTCTTTTTGTAATGATATTTCTTCAGTTTAACAATGTAAAATAATTGTAATTCCACTGGTCTCTGTGCCTTTTCTGTTTAGAGGAAGAGAGTCTCAGTATTTAAAAAGTATTTTACAGTTTACATGAAAGGAAATAGAAGATATTTTAAGATCTTCTGTTTATGATTTCAAGAAGAAACAATTTACTTATTTTATAGTAGAAGTGGAGTGAATACTTTAAGGATTATGTGCAGTGTATAAATATTCTGTTTCAAATGCTTCCTGTCCTATCCTTACCATCATTCATCAACCATCAGCTTCTGCAACCAAGTGTTGTCCATCCTCCTTCCAAGACAACTCGTGGAAACCCTGTCTTAAAACCTGTTCACACGGTATGTTGTATTAGACATCATGTGTGCTACCAAGATTGTCTGCTCCTTCATCAGAGCTGTGAACTCCTTATACATCTCTTGTACATTCACAGTATCTTTTTAAAAATATTTATTTATTTTAATTGGAGGCTAATTACAATATCGTGGTGGTTTTTTCCATTCATTGACATGAATCAGCCACGAGTGTACATGTGTCCCCGATCCTGAACCCCCTTCCCGCCTCCCGCCCCATCCCATCCCTCTGGGTTGTCCCAGTGCACCAACTTTGAGTGCCCTGTTTCATGCATCGAACCTGGACTGGCAATCTATTTCACATATGGTAATATACATGTTTCAATTCTCTCAAATCATCCCACCCTCACCTTCTCCCACAGAGTTCAAAAGTCTGTTCTTTATATCTGTGTCTCTTTTGCTGTCTCACATATAGGGTCATCATTACCATCTTTCTAAATTTCATATATATGCATTAATATACTGTGTTGGTGTTTTTCTTTCTGACTTACTTCACTCTGTATAATAGGCTCCAGTTTCATCCACCACATTAGAACTGATTCAAATGCATTCTTTTGAATAGCTGAATAATATTCCATTGTATATATGTACCACAGCTTTTTTATCCAGTCATCTGCCAATGGATATCTAGGTTGCTTCCATGTCTGAGCTATTGTAAACAGTGCTGCTATGAACATTGGGGTACACGTGTCTCTTTCAGTAATGGTTTCCTCAGTGTGTATGCCCAGCAGTGGGATGGCTGGCTCATATGGCAGATCTGTTTTGAGATTTTTAAAGAATCTCCACACTGTTCTCCATAGTGGCTGTACTAGTTTGTATACCCATCGATAGTGTAAGAAGGTTCCCTTTTCTCCACACCCTCTCCAGCATTTATTGTTTATAGACTTTTTGATAGCAGCCGTTCTGACTGGTATGAGATGGTACCCCGTTGTGGTTTTGATTTGCATTTCTCTGATAGCAAGTTATGCTGAGCATGTTTTCATGTATTTGTTAGCCATGTGTATGTCTTCTTTGGAGATATGTCTGTTTAGTTCTTTGGTCCATTTTTTGATTGGGTCTTTTATTTTTCTGATGTTGAGCTGCATGAGCTCTTTTTATATTTTTGAAATTCTTTTTCAGTTGCTTCATTTGCTGTCATTTTCTACCATTCTGAAGGCTATCTTTTCCCCTTGCTTAGAGTTTCCTTCATTGTGCAAAAGCTTTTAAGCTTAATTAGGTGCCATTTGTTTATTTTTGCTCTTATTTCCATTACTCTGGGAGGTGGGTCATAGAGGATCTTGCTGTGATTTATCTCAGAGAGTGTTTTGCCTAAGTTATCCTCTAGGAGTTTTGTAGTTTCTGGTCTTACATTTAGATCTTTAATCCATTTTGAGTTTATTTTTGTGTATGGCTTCAGCAGTACATGAACCGTAAACTCCCTGATATTCAAGCTGGTTTTAGAAAAGGCAGAGGAACCAGAGATCAAATTGCCAACATCCGCTGGATCATGGAAAAAGCAAGAGAGTTCCAGAAAAACATCTATTTCTGCTTTATTGACTATGCCAAAGCCTTTGACTGTGTGGACCACAATACACTGTGGAAAATTCTGAAAGAGATGGGAATACCAGACCACCTGATCTACCTCTTGAGAAATCTGTATGCAGGTCAGGAAGCAACAGTTAGAACTGGACATGGAACAACAGACTGG
>SJYC01063337.1:0-43923 GCA_006408675.1 Madoqua kirkii
ATTATATGCTCAACATGGGTACAGAATGGCTTATGTTTGCTCAAAGAAAATGAACAAATATTTCAACAACTGAAAATATTTATGAATTGTCTAATATATATTAAACACATTTGTTTAACAATAAATCATAGCAAAAAGCCACAGTCTATAATCAGTAATGCTTTTACAAAATTTAAGTTTGCTACCCTAGTTTTTACCTCTAAAATTACATTTTATTTCTCAGTTATAGTTTTCTTCATGTTCTGAATGGAAAACCTGCATATACCAGGACCTGCTCCACTGGTGTCTCTGCCTCATCTGACATGAAAAGTTTTCTAGTCCTTTCTCCTGTTATCTGGAATGCGTCTTACTAGGCAGCAACAAAGGATTTGACCCCTCTGTTAGCTTTTATTTGCACTGCCCCTGGAGCACCTTTAACCTGTGAAACCTTCCTGTGATAAGATAATCACTGGCAGCAATCCACAGTCTAATCAGAACAGGATCACCCAGTAGATGCACTATGGGTGGGCTTTTAACTTAAACAACAGGGGCACTGAAACAGTTAAAAGATCTTTTTTTAAAAGCTTCAAAGTAGTTATTCGTGAAAAACAAATAAAAACTTCCCTGGCCTTAGCATACCTATTGTATGGTTACTTAGCTAAGTCACTTCAGTCTGTCCGACTCTGTATGACCCCATAGATGGCAGCCCACCAGGCTCCCCCATCCCTGGCATTCTCATTCTCCAGGCAAGAACACTGAAGTGGGTTGCCATTTCCTTCTCCAGTGATAATAAGTATGGTTACTTAGGTTCTCTTAACTTTCTTTCAATAATGATCCCTATTATCCAGCTGTAGCATTAACCCATGACCACTGTTCATCTATCTGCCCATGTTATTTTGAAGCACATCCTAGATATTGCATATATTCATTCGTGGATAATTCAGTTTCTAGTTAATACAATCTTAATTTAGAATTACACAATGGGGCAGGTAATGCAGAATACCATAATATTGTCTGCATTTAGGGGACACAACATGCTTCTTATTGCACACATACATACTTAAAGCCATTGTGGCTATTTACAAAGTAGACATCTCTCTCTCTCTCACACACACACAATTACAAATGCAGGTGTTTAGATGCAGAGTAAATAACTTAAAGACTGGCCATCCCTGGAGGCTCCTATCCATCCTCAGTGGCTGTTCCTTGTTACCTTAATGTTTGTTTCTGAGTTTTCAAGTTGGTCTTGTTTTTTTATCTCCTCTCTGCTTTTGACCTGGTCCAGATTAAAATGCTGGGAAGCTGATATTCTTTTCTTGGTTTTGTCCCTTCATATTTTCTCTCTCATTGCTTCCATTCCATACTTTGGCCATCTGATGCGAAGAACTGACTCATTGGAAAAGACCCTGATGCTGGGAAAGATTGAAGGCAGGAGGATAAGGGGATGACAAAGGATGAGACAGTGGGATGGCATCACTGACTTGAAGGACATGAGTTTGAGAAAGCTCCAGGAGTTGGTGATGGACAAGGAAGCCTGGTGGGCTGCAGTCCATGGGGTCACAAAGAAGCGGACCCAACCGAGAGACTGAACTGAACTGATTCTCGTTCTCTTTTTCCTCCATATCCTGCCCCCTCTCCCTTTCTGTCTTTCTTTCATTGATAGTGTCTGATGATTCCAATAAATGTGTATATTCTTGTAACCCACCTGCACAGTGCACCAAGAAAACTCCCTTGTATTCTTTCTGGTAAATCTTTGCCCATCTCCTCTACCCAGAGATAATCACTGTTTCGATATCTATGCCAATATTTTAGATTTGTCTCTTCTAGAACTTCATATAAATGGATTCATATAGTATGCATATTTTTATGTCTCTCTTTTAGCCCAGTGTTATGTCTGTGAGATTCACTACAACCAATGTCACCGTGTGTATCAAGAGTTTTTGTTTAGTCTCTAAGTCACCTTTGACTCTTTTCCGGACCTTTGAACTGTATGTAGCCCGCTGGGCTCCTCTGTCCATGGAATTTCCCAGGCAAGAATACCAGAGTGGGTTGCCATTTCCTCCTCCAGAGGATCTTGCTGACCTGGGGATTGAACCCACGTTTCCTAGATTGGTAGGCAGAGTCTTTACTGCTGAGGCACCAGGGAAGCTGGTATCAACAGTTCAGTTCAGTTCAGATCAGTTCAGTTACTCAGTCGTGTCTGACTCTTTGTGACCCCATGAACTGCAGCACACCAGGCCTCCCTGTCCATCACCAACTCCCAGAGTCCACCCAAACCCATGTCCATTGAGTCGGTAATGCCATCCAACCATTTCATCCTCTGTCGTCCCCTTCTCCTCCTGACCTCAATCTTTCCTAGCATCAGAGTCTTTTCCAATGAGTCAGCTCTTCGCATCAGGTGACCAAAGTATTGGAGTTTCAGCCTCAGCATCAGTCCTTCCAATGAATACCCAGAACTGATCTCCTTTAGGATGGACTGGTTGGATCTCTTTGCAGCCCGAGGGACTCTCAAGAGTCTTCTCCAACACCACAGTTCACGACCGTCAATTCTTCGGTGCTCAGCTTTCTTTATAGTTCAACTCTCACATCCATACATGACCAGTAGAAAAACCCAGCCTTGACTAGATGGACCTTTGTTGACAAAGTAATGTCTCTGCTTTTAAATATGCTGTCTAGGTTGGTCCTAACTTTCTTTCCAAGGAGTAAGTGTCTTTTAATTTCATGGCTGCAGTCACCATCTGTAGTGATTTTGGGGCCCAGAAAAATAAAGTCAGCCACCGTTTCCACTGTTTCCCTATCTATTTCCCATGAAGTGATGGGACCAGATGCCACGATCTTTGTTTTCTGAATGTTGAGCTTTAAGCCAACTTTTTCACTCTCCTCTTTCCCTTTCATCAAGAGGCTCTTTAGTTCTTCTTCACTTTCTGCCTAAAGGGTGGTGTCATGTGCATATCTGAGGTTATTGATATTTCTCCTGGCAATCTTGATTCCAGCTTGTGCTTCCTCCAGCTCAGCATTTCTCATGATGTACTCTGAATATAAGTTAAATAAGTAGGGTGACAATATACAGCTTTGACATACCCCTTTTCCTATTTGCAACCAGTCTGTTGTTGCATGTCCAGTTCTAACTGTTGCTTCCTGACCTGCATACAGGTTTCTCAAGAGGCAGGTCAGGTGGCCTGGTATTCCCATCTCTTTCAGAATTTTCCACAGTTTATTTGATCCACAACAGTTAATTCCTTTTTATTGCTGAATTTAGTATATTGCATAAATATATCACAATGTGTTTATTTACTCCTCTGTTGATGACATTTGGGTTGTTTATAGTGTTTAAAACTTATGAATGATACTGCTTAAAATTTTTTTTATAAGCACCTTGAGGGTCTATGTTTTCATCTCTTGAATAAATATTCCTGATCTGTTTTTTTTTAATGAATATTTTCATTTCTCTTTGGAATATTCTTCGTAAGTTTTACAGAGGTTATCAATTTATCCATTCAAATAATCAGCTTTTGGTTTTATGTATTGTCTCCTTTGGGGTCATTTTTTTTCTTATTGACTTCCCCACTTATTTCTTCTTTTTGTTTATTTGAGGTTTAGTTTACTCTTTCTTCTAGATTCTTATGGCAGGAATTCATATTGTTAACTTGAGACCCTTCTTTCCTAATGTTAGAATTTAATGTGATAATTTTCTGTTTAAGCACTGCTTTACCTGCATTTCACAGTTATACTGTATTTCATTTATATTCAGTTAAAAGTTGTTTCTAATTTTCCCAGTAATGCACTTTTTGATTCATTGTATTTAGAAATGTGATTTTAATGTTTCTGTATATGAGGGATGTTTCCAGACATTGTTCTCATTCCTCATTTAATTCCATTATGGACAGAAAGTGTACTTTGAATGATTTCAATCCTATTAAGTTTTGTGAGGTTTATGTTATGGTCTAGACTATGATCTTTCCTAATAAATAATCTATGTTCACTTGAAAATAATTTTATTCTTTTCTTGACTAATGCCTTTAATAAATTACCTTTAGGACAAATTGCTTGATAATGTTTTTATCTTTTTATATCCTGATTTTCTACTAGTTCTATCCATCATTGAGAGAGAGGTATTGATGCCTCCTACTATAACTGTTGTGTTAATTATCAGTTGCCACACCACAAATACCCCCAAACTTAGTGGCTTAAAACATCACTACAGATCTGTTATCTCAGAGTTTCCAGTTGTCTTCAAGATTTTCTCTGAATCTTTGGTTTTCATCATTTTCACTATGATGTATCAATGAGTGTTTTCTTTCAATCTTTCCTGCTTGGGGTTTTCTGAGAATCTGGAAACTGTGAATGTATATGTTTTACCAAATTTTGGAACTAGTCAACTAGATTATGTATTCAAATATTATTTCTGCCCCGTTCTCTTACTCCATTCCTAAATTACATGTGTATTTCTTAACTTTTTACTTTACACTGAAGTATAGCCAATTAACAGTGTTGTGATAGTTTTAGGAGGACAGCAAAGGCACTCAGCCATACCTACACAGGTATACATTCTTCCCAAAACCCCCCTACCATGCATGTTAAACTGTATTGTCCCTCAGGACCCTGAGATTCTGTCATTCTTTCAACCTGTTCTTCAGATTGGATCACTTTTCATATACCTTTAAGTTTACTTTCTCTTTCCCTTGTCATCCCCATTCTGCTCTTGAAACTGTCTTCTGAGTTTTTATTTCATATATTGTATTTTTTTAACATTTAGAACTTAATTTTAGTTCTTTTTGACACTTTTTACTTCTCTGCTGAAATTTCCTTTTGCTCATTCACTGTGAGGATAACTTCCTTATGTCATTGAATGTAATTGGAATAGCTGCTTAAAGACTTTTGTCCACTCACCCCAAGGCCTGGATCCTTTAGGGGTTGGGTTTCTTGTCTTTTCTCTTGAGAATAAGTCAAAATATTCCTTGATCTCTATATTCTAAGTAATTTTGGAGTTTATCTGGCCTCCATGAATGTGAGTTTGTGAAAACATACTTTCTTTTAAATCCTGCCAAACAGTTTTGTTTTCATTTGTTTTCCACTTGTTCTGGTAGCAGTAAGCTTGGTTGAACTAAAACTGCTCCTTTTGCAGCAGCTGAAATGTCAGTTTAGCTTTTCCTCTTTAACTGACTTCCATGATCTGCTTCACACATGCGTGATTTCAGGTCCTACCAGATAGATGAACACAGTGTCTGTACAGAAGTGATTTTGGCTCCCTCTTTTCTGCGGGGTAAGAAATGGCAATCCACTCCAGTACTATTGCCTGGAAAATCCCATGGACAGAGGAGCCTGGTAGGCTACAGTCTATGGGGTCGCGAAGAGTCAGACACGACTGAGCGACTTCACTCTCACTTTCTGAGGAGCAGTCCTCACTTTCCAGGAGCTATAGTTTCCTTGAAGCCCATCTTTGTTTCTCTGGGTCAGAAAGGCTGCAGATATTCTGGAGGAATTTTACCTACTCAGTACTTGGTGCCTCCTGGAGCATTCGTTTAAGCAAAGAATTGTAGAGAAAGGTAAAAGCTTCTGCATATACCTGTTTATGAGTGTCAGCTGCCAATATCCACCTGCTTTCCCCTCCTACAGTGCCTTCAGATGCCTGTTTTGTTGTATAGGTAGACCTTGCAGGCAGGGTACATGGTAACTGAAATCTGTGAATTTTGTAACCAGGCTCTCCCTTTTAATAGGAACTGCTACTACAGAGCCCTGTAAAGCAAGAACATGTTTCTGATATGTGGACGTTTTGGTAACAGGTATTATGCAATGTGAGGACTGTCTGTGTTTATATTTTGTTCAGAGTCTATGTAATTGTTTTCTAGAGTTTGGTTGTCCTGGTTGGATCTTTCTTGTCCTGACCAGAAGAGGAACTTGTCTCCTGATAGGTTTCTATCATGATCTCATGTTTTTTTCCCCTTCATAGAACTTTTCACAATTTAAAATTATTTAATTTATGGCTCTTTACTTACTTATTTTCACACTGTGCTGTTAGAATTGTATGACCAGAGGTATCCATAGGTATGCATTGAATGAAGAAATGATGTCTTCCATGATAATAGAACTTAGGTTGCAAAATGGTTTCGATTACAGTCAGGATACTTTATGGGGCCACAACAGATAAACAGCATCACCATAGGAATCCAGATAAGATCTCCATGTGTGTTTAAGACCTAAGATAGGCACTCCTGCATATTGTAACTATAAGATCATCTGATCTCTACTTTTATCAGATATTTCCTTAATAGTGTCTAACTGGGAAAATGGGAAAGGCCAGGAAGTGTTAATAGTTTATAATGAAGCCAAGCATTTAACACATAGAGTTTTATGAGTCATTAAATGACTGAAAAGCTCTGTGTTTATAGTTTTTATAGCTGTGACAGATAACACTAACACTATATTTATCTTCGTTAGAGAATAGGTCTCAAGCTTGATGTTTTAGAGACCCTGGTTCTTTATATAAAACATCTTTTGCAGTATCAGTACTTAGCACAGAGTTGATGCTCCACAAAGAGTTTCTTCATTTTTTGCCTCCCCATTTTCTTTCCCTTACCAAATCAAGTGTTCTTTTCAGTCAGTTCAGTTTACTTGTTTCCAAGCACTGCTTTGCAACCCTATATTTGAAAAAAGCTTAGTGAAGCCGAGGCAAGAAATATCCTTTGTGTATGACAAAGCAGTTTCTACAGCAAAATTTTATACAGAGTGGAACACACAGTTACTCCAGAATGAGGAAGAACATATTATCTTTCATCTAGCTCTCCAGTTTCACTTTGCTTGTATGCTGGTAAATGAAGAAACTTGGTTGAGATTTTAAAATGAATTTCTCAAGCACTCCTTGACTAGGGTGGAGGAGGGGCCCATGAATGGGGCATACCCCTCTTATATGATAGCTTCCCTGATAGCTCAGTTGGTAAAAAATCCGTCTGCAATGCAGAAGACCCTGATTCGATTCCTAGGTTGGGAAGATCCACTGGAGAAGGGATAGGCTACCCACTCTACTATTCTTGAGTTTTCCTTGTGGCTCAGCTGGTAAAGAATCCACCTGCAATGCAGGAGTCCAGGGTTTGATCCCTGGGTTGGAAAGATCCCCTGGAGAAGACAAAGGCTACCCACTCCAGTATTATGGCCTGGAGAATTCTATATAGTGAACTGTATAGTCCATGGGGTCACAAAGAGTTGGACACAACTGAGTGACTTTCACTTTCCTCTTATCTGAAGTCTGATTCGAGCTATTTCCTTCAGGAAGAGTCTCTTCAAGGTCACATATCTTCTTCTACCAAGCATATGACATTAGGATAGGTGACACTGTGAAATGTGATTAACTGCAGATAAGAATTAGGACAGGTGACATCATGATATGTGATTAAATGGAGACAAGACAGATGTGGGATCTCCGTAGGTAGATGAT
Source organism: Madoqua kirkii (assembly GCA_006408675.1). NCBI lineage: Eukaryota > Metazoa > Chordata > Mammalia > Artiodactyla > Bovidae > Madoqua > Madoqua kirkii. The sequence goes on from SJYC01063337.1 coordinate 7,412, forward strand.
AAAAACGTCCTTGCCTACTGGATGTAGATACACAAACCTGTGTATCAGTGCTTCTCAAACTCAAATATGTGTAGGGATCACCTGTAAATCCTGTTAAAATGAAGACTCTAATGCAGAAGGTTTGGAGTAGAGTCTGAGCTTCTGCATTTCTAAAGAGATCCTAGGGAACCCCTATCTGAGGCTATGACTTTGACTGGTTAGATTACACTGCTGAGTTGCTGTGTCAACTGAAATGGGGCTTAGAATATTTTCTTCTATTCCCTCCTTTTTAAGATTATGTTTACTACAATCAGAATTCTTTAAGCTTCTTGGATAAAAAGGCTTAGTGTAAAACAAATCCCAGACAATGTCATTCACAACATCCGACGGTTTTAGATTTTCTTGGCAGTTGTTATTTCTGACATGTTGTTTAGTATACCTGACATGCCCAATCATAAGCTCGTATTGTTTTCTGTATGCTTAGTTATCATTCCAACCTCTTACTTCACAGATGAGGAGACTGAGGCTATATTAATTACTTACAAGTTTCGAGCCTCTTTAATATGCAAAGAAAATAACACACGTTCATTTCACAGCAGATCACAGTGTTATTTTGCCTGCAAAAAATTATTAAATAGTGCTTTGATTATGATTTTAACCAATAAGTTTATAAAATAGTTAGAACTGTTTTTTCACTGCATTGAACCACTGCATTACTTTGCTATTATATCAACATAGTATATTCCAGAGAACTTTTTTGCCAGGAAGACTGACACTTCATGTTTTATTGGTAGTATTAAATGGGAACAATCACTTAAATGGTAAAAAATTTTCCTTTGATCATAAACATTCAGCTTACTAAACTAATCTATCTTCTACCAAGCATATGACATTAGGATAGGTGACACTGTGAAATGTGATTAACTGCAGATAAGAATTGGGACAGGTGACATCATGATATGTGATTAAATGGAGACAAGACAGATGTGGGATCTCCGTAGGTGGATGATAAAAACGTCCTTGCCTACTGGATGTAGATACACAAACCTGTGTATCAGTGCTTCTCAAACTCAAATATGTGTAGGGATCACCTGTAAATCCTGTTAAAATGAAGACTCTAATGCAGAAGGTTTGGAGTAGAGTCTGAGCTTCTGCATTTCTAAAGAGATCCTAGGGAACCCCTATCTGAGGCTATGACTTTGACTGGTTAGATTACACTGCTGAGTTGCTGTGTCAACTGAAATGGGGCTTAGAATATTTTCTTCTATTCCCTCCTTTTTAAGATTATGTTTACTACAATCAGAATTCTTTAAGCTTCTTGGATAAAAAGGCTTAGTGTAAAACAAATCCCAGACAATGTCATTCACAACATCCGACGGTTTTAGATTTTCTTGGCAGTTGTTATTTCTGACATGTTGTTTAGTATACCTGACATGCCCAATCATAAGCTCGTATTGTTTTCTGTATGCTTAGTTATCATTCCAACCTCTTACTTCACAGATGAGGAGACTGAGGCTATTTAATTACTTACAAGTTTCGAGCCTCTTTAATATGCAAAGAAAATAACACACGTTCATTTCACAGCAGATCACAGTGTTATTTTGCCTGCAAAAAATTATTAAATAGTGCTTTGATTATGATTTTAACCAATAAGTTTATAAAATAGTTAGAACTGTTTTTTCACTGCATTGAACCACTGCATTACTTTGCTATTATATCAACATAGTATATTCCAGAGAACTTTTTTGCCAGGAAGACTGACACTTCATGTTTTATTGGTAGTATTAAATGGGAACAATCACTTAAATGGTAAAAAATTTTCCTTTGATCATAAACATTCAGCTTACTAAACTAATCTCTGCCAAATCAGAAGACATTGCTTATAATATTCCAGCAAAGTGTATACATAATTAAATACAGAGATGTGATTAAATTCAGAATCTAGCCAATATGTTTGAATATAAATTTAAAACATGAGAAATAATAGGAAATACCAGATATCTTCAGTTTTCAACTGTGATGTTCAAGTTGAAACTTTACTATTTTATCTGCTTATATTTTCATTGAAGTTTTATTTAGAATGAAAATGAATTCACCCCTCTACTCTCATCTAGTTCTGCAGTTTCCACGGCACATCACTCATTTCCTCTCATATATCTGCTTATGCTTCAAATGAAAAGTCTCTGAAACTGAACTCATTTTCTCCTTCCTCTAAATGTTGAACTAAGTGGAAATGTAAATCCCCTAACATTAAATTGGAATTGTCTTTGACTATTTCTTTTCATTACCTCTATGTATCATATCAGCCAGTTTCACTGATTCTTTCTTCCAAATGCTTTTGTTACTCTGAGAATCTTCCTGACATCACCCTTGCTCAAGCTATCATTAGCTCACACCTATTTTAGAAAACATCCCCTCTATTGATTTTTCTTCTTTTAGCCTCACTCCCCTCTAATCCATCCGTGAGTGTTAACACCAGATCATTCCTTTTAAAGCCATTATTAGGCTCACTGTCACCTGAATCCCCATAATAGCTCTCCATATCTATAAAATAAAATACAAATTCTTTAACCTGGTTTTCCAGGCGCCTTGTAATCTGGGCTCCAATCTACCTTTTAAGTTTTACTTCATTCCAACATAAGCTCTCTATTATTGTCAAACTGCTTGACTTTCTGTTACCCAAACGTGCCATATACTTTGCAGCCATTACGTCTTTTGCCATTTACCTAGCCTTGTAGGCATTTCATGCTCTCTTGTACCCATGGAGATAAATTCAAGTGAAGACTACAGAAGTTTTGACTGGTAATAGGCATTAGAATTAATGGAGATCAACCTCTCACCTATTCCACCATTTTAAGAAACTAAGAACCACAAAAATATAGGTCCGTATTAATATCTAATGAACCCTATAGTAATCACTGCCTAGGTTGTTTATTTTGGAAGTCATGTGGTTTATTTCACACCTACCATAATGCCTAAGTTTTTAATACATAATTCTGTAAAGACCAACAATCTACTAAATTTAACCATTATAAACTATCTCAAGGAAGTTCAGATTAAGCCCAGTGTCCTACGTGTTCTAGGACCAGCTCAAGACAAGTTCTAAACTGACTTTTCATTGAACCTAAGATTTTGCTGGTCTCCAAAAATAGGTGCTCACACTTTATGCCTTGCTAATATCAGGATGAGTCTGCTAAAAATTTAATAGCTCAACTTTTAGTAGCTTCAAAATTTCTCAATCTTTATAAGGGTGTATATATTGAGGGGATGAGGGGAGAAACTGGCTGATTATAAAAAGCAAATCAACTAAAATTTAGTGAAAAACTAAGTTTTTCAGTTGTGTCCAACTCTTTGCCACTGTATGGACTGTAACCCTACAGGCTTCTCTGTCCATGGGATTCTCCAGGCAAGAATACTGGATTTGGGTGGCCATTTCCTTCTTCAGGGAATCTTCCTGACCCAGAAATCAAACCCCCATCTCCTGCATTGCAGATAGGTTCTTTACAATCTGAGTCACTAGAGAATAGTCCTTAATAGGGGATGATAGTAAGAGAGAAGAATTATCTCTATACTGAGCATAAATGGACTCTGCCACATACAAGTTAACATTATTAAGATTGAGAATAAAAACATGTTGAAATAATCTCTTCTGGATAATTTCACTGGTCATACAATATTTTGTTAGGCATTTGCCACTACTTTAAAGTGAGTCAGCTGCAGGTATTTCTGATGACTTGCTGTGAGCTAAACCGAGCAGGGATATGATTTTACAGACTACCAACGTACTGTGATTTGAATTTTAAATGCAAAATAATTGCACCTATTTGATAATAAGCTAGTATGGTTTATGGCAGTAATATTTCTTAGTTGCAAAGTATAATAAAACAGTGTGTACATTTTCAAAAAAGAAAGCACACCAGTCCAAGGGCATCTTTAGCAAACTACCTCAGCAAGTGACAGCACAAGGCGGAACAAGATGTCACCTCCTCACCAGCGTACTGGCATAATGTCCACTCCAGAGCTTAGAATCAGGAAGGAAAACTGGGGACAGGCGAGAAGTAAGAACATGAAACCGTTATTGACTGGGTGAGTTTACTTGCAAATGACTGCGACTGCATATGCTATCACCAAGTCAAATGGTATCTCAACAGGAGTGTAGCTTTAGGAAAAGATACTTTTATGCCCACTTGAATTCATGGCTTGTGTTATGAGAAGTGGTGGTCCTCAGGCTGAAGTCTACCAACAGTAAGTTAGAGGCTACTCAGATCTGATTTTGCAGAGAATGTCCACTGGTCAGCTACTGCTGAATGAGTTACAAAGTCAGTTATGCTCTGGATGATTCACTTGCTGTATAGGTGCATTGCTGTGATTGTTGTTTAGTTTGGATCTAGAATTATATATATTTATTCCCTTCTCCAGAGGATCGAACCCTGGGTTGGACAATTCCTCTGAAGAAAGGAATGGCAGTCCACTCCAGTCTTCTTGCCTGGAGAATTCCATGGACAGAGAAGGCTGGTGGGCTACAGTCTGTGGGGTCACAAAGAGTCAGACATGACTGAGCGACTAACACACACACACACACACACACACACACACACACACAGAGAATTATATAATTAATGATTACTACCACCGGAGAAGGCAATGGCACCCTACTCCAGTACTCTTGCCTGGAAAATCCCACGGACAGAGGAGCCTGGTGGGCTGCAGTCCATGTGGTCACTAAGAGTTGGACACGACCAGGTGACTTCACTTTCCCTTTCATGCATTGGAGAAGGCAATGGCACCTCACTCCAGTGTTCTTGCCTGGAGAATCCCAGGGACGGGGGAGCCTGGTGGGCTTCCGTCTATGGGGTCGCACGGAGTCAGACACGACTGAAGCGACTTAGCAGCAGCAGCAGCAACAGCAGCATGGTCATCGTGCTAGCTTCAGCATTATGTGAACCAAGAGCTTCCAGATGTCCAAGCTGGGTTTAGAAAAGGCAAAGGAACCAAACATCAAATTTCCAACATCCACTGGATCGTAGAGAAAGGGATCAAAAAAAAAAAAAAAGCTTTTACCCCTGTTTCATTGACTATGCTAAAGACTTTTACTGTGGGATCATAACAGACTGTGGAAAGTTCTTAAAGAGACGGGAATATCCGACCATCTTACCTGTCTCCTGAGAAACCTGTATGTGGGTCAAGAAGCAACAGTTAGAACCCTGTATGAAACAACTGACTGGTTTAGGATTGAGAAAGGAGTACAATAGGGCTGTCTGTTGTCACCCTGTTTATTTAACCTATACGCTGAGTGCATCATGAGAAATGCTGAGCTGGGTGAGCTACGAGCTGGAATTAAGATAGCTGGGAGGAAGAAACATTAACAATCTCAGATATGTGAATGATACCACTCTAATGGCAGAAAGCAAAGAGTCTTGTGATGAAGGTGAAGGAGGAGAGTGAAAGAGCCAGCTTAAAACTAAATATTAAAAAAAAAACCACGAAGATTATGACATCTGGCCCCATTGCTTCATGGCAAATAGAAAGGGAAAAGGTGTAAATAGTGACAGATTTCCTCTCCTTGGGCTCTAAAATCACTGCGGATATCGACTGCAGCCATGAAATCAGAAGACAGTTGATTCTTGGCAGGAAAGCTATGACAAACCTGGACAGTGTGTTGAAAAGCAGGGACATTACTCCGCTGACACAGGTTCATATAGTCAAGGCTATGGCCTTCCAGTGGTCACATACGGTTATGAGAGCTGGTCTGTGAAGAAGGCAGAGCACCAAAGAATTGATGCCTTTGAATGGTGATGCTGGAGAAGACTTCCAAGATTCCCTCGGACTGCAAGAGAGTAGACCAGTTAATCTTAAAGGGAAATCAACCCTGAATATTCATTGGAAAGACATGCTGAAGCTCAAACTCCAGTATTTTGGTCACATGTTGTCATGAGCTGACTCACTGGAAAAGTCCCTGATGCTGGGAAAGATTGAGGGCAGAAGGAGAAGAAGGCATCAGAGGACGAGATGGCTGGATGGCATCACCAGTGCAACGGACATGAACTTGGGCAAACTTTGGGAGATGGTGAGGGACAGGGACGCCTGGTGTGCTGCAGTCTGTGGGGTCATAAAGAATTGGATACAACTGGGCCACTGACCAACAACAAAAAACAATGTTCCCAGCAGCTTTATTCATAATGGACAAAACTTCAGAACATTCCCCACATTTATGAGTAGGGGAATGAATAAACAAACTAGTAAATTTATACAGTGGAATACTACTCAGCAATATAAAAGAGTAAACTGACCACTTTCTGTTTCAGACCCGTCATGTAAAGTTACCACCACATCTGTCCTTATATTAAAACAAACAAGCTAAACAAAAACCCCAAGCAAGCAAACAAACAAAAAAACCTGATTTTCAAACAAATTGAAAAGTAATGACTTTTCTTGGATCCCATCAGAGAGCTGAGGTTGTGGGGCAAATAATCACCCTGAAATCTGATCAACAAGTGAACATAGAGAGTCAAAGATGTGCTTATCAGCAACATAAGCCACTGGAGCTATAAACTGGCAGGAGCATTTAAACGGTAAATGGCAAATTTGATGAATTGTTTACAGGCCAAATGTAGACTTATGTGTGAGTGAGAAATTCTTAGGGGTTACATTTTGAGGGAGACCCCCACACTTTTAGATGTATTGCTTCCAGGAACCCCTCCAGGTTCTCATATTGAGGAGCTAAGAAAGATCTTGTAGAGATGCACTTGTGAGGGTTATAGCCCAGGTACATCTGCCCACAAATTTAATAACTTGGAAGAAATGGACTAATTCCTTGGAAGACACAAGCTATTAAAACTCACATAAGAAAAATTTGATAATTTGAATAAGCCTGTATCTATTCAAGAAATTGAATTAATAATTACTTTCTGGAAAAGAAAGTGCCTGGTTCTAATGTTGTCACTTGTGAATTCTACTGAACATTTAAAGAAGAAATGATACCCAATCAAATTCTGGCTCCTTTGAAGAAATACCAAGTTTGAAACTGTGGGGGTTAATTTTGAATCCATACTGAATCTGCTTCTGTGACTTAAGCTCTTATTTTGTCGCTTTTGTTATTATAAGCATACACAGTGGCCTGCCTCAGGGAGCCCTGCCAGCCCCCTCCATCTGACCCTGGTGGCCTTTTTTAGCTCACAGGAAGATAGCCTGACCCTGCCCACCTGTGAAGGGCTGTAAGGAAGGGAAACGAACATGATGCGATGTTCGTTAGTGTGATGTTAGTGTTAGTTAACACTCCCCTGCCTGAGGCTTGCCATTCTAGGAGATAAATGGTCTTTTTATTCTGTTTCATCACCTCCCCCCATCTTTGATCCGTAAAAGAAACTGGCATCCATGCCCCTAAAAGATGGTTATTTTGAGGTGTTAGCCTACCATCTTCTCAGTCAGCTGCCTTTCCGAACAAAGTCGTCTTCCTTGTCTCAACACCCCTTCCCAGATTTGTTGGCCTATTGTGCAGTGAGCAGAGCAAGCTTGGACGCAGTAACAGGTTGACCAAGAGGTTTGTTGGGGTTTTTTCCATAAGATGTAATAGAAAAACCCAAAGGAACTTTGTGATCAACCCAATAATTTCTGAGGATAGGGTTTGATTTTTGTTCTGACCACAGAAGATCTTCTCTCAGGTGTCCTGTTTGCTGTTTTCTCCTAAAAACTAGCTGGTCTTGGTACAGTTTAGCCTATATCTTGAATAGTCTCCCTAAATCCTTTCATCACAGCCTCCACTTTAGGCTTGAACTTCTTCATTCTCTGTTGCAAATAAAGTCAGTTTCTTTGGGAAGATTTTGATAGCTGCCTTACGGCCTGTTTCTCCCCCCAGGAAGACTTTAAGCCAGGGATCTGGAGCTGAGGGTAGGAATAATGCATGTGACCTTCTCACTGACTGACACAGTAACTCAAGAAGCTGAGCGTTCAGTGGCAGGGGACTAGCCACCTGGGGACCTCTCAGCTTTGCTGTCCTGGCATGGAATGTCTACTTCATAAGAAGAGGAAGACAACCCTTCTCCAGTATTCCCAGCATGCAACACAAGGCAGAACTTTTGGTCCTATAGTCAGGGATACACAGAAAAAGAGCCCAACAGCTTAACAATACTCAACAGAGACTTAGCCTCCATTTCCCTGAGTCTCCCATGGGAAATCTATGTATACACATTTGACAGAAACTCACTTTCTGACTTTCTTCTCTTGAAATCGATGGTGCTGGGCTGCCCTCCATAGGCCCGCAAGCCCTTTAACTGCCCAGCCTCAAGACCAAAGAAAGAGCTCAGAATCAGATATTGAGACATCAGTAGTTTATTATTCAGGGGATCCTATACATCTGAAGCAAGAATGTCCTGGAGCCACTGACACCCCACCATGGATGCAGACAGCAGGACAGGCAGGACAAGGCAGTAGTCTTCCTAAGGGGTAGGTAGAGAGAGATTACCAGCTACAGGGAGAATTGACATCAGGTTGGCTCACCAGTTACCAGGGAAACCAACAGAGGCGCACATCCCTAACCGTTCCTTTGATTTTGCTTGTTTGTTTTTGATTGCTGTTTCCTTTGATTTTGTTGTTTGTTCAGTCACTCATTCGTGTCTGACTGTTTGCAACCCCATGGACTGCAGCACTCCAGGCTTCCCTATCCTTCACCATCTCCCAGAGTTTGTCAAACTCATGTCCATTGAATGGTGATGCCATCCAACCCATCTCATCCTCTGTAACTCTCTTCGTTTTCTGCCTTCAATCTTTCCCAGCTTCAGGGTCTCTTCTAATGAGTCAGTTCTTTGCATCAGGTGGCTAAAGTGTTGGAGTTTCAGTTTCAGCATCGGTCCTTCCAATGAATATTCAGGATTGATTTCTTCTAGGATTGACTTGTTGGATCTCCTTGCAGTCCAAGGGACTGTCAAGAGTCTGCTCCAACACCACAGTTCAAAGGCATCAATTCTTCAATGCTCATCTTCTTTATGGTTGAACTCACACATCCATACATGACAACTGGAAAAACCATAGCCTTGCCTATAAGGACTTTTGTCAGCAAAGTGGGTTCTCTGCTTTTTAATACACTGTCTAGGTTTGTCATAGCTTTTATTCATTTCATAAGCTTTGACAAACTATCCTAGTGGAGAGTACTGATCTAAAGATTAGAACAATCACTAGCTGGCAGGGAGCAAGTCTGAAGGCAATTACTGATTTAGTTCAGTTCAGTCGCTTAATCATGTCCTACTCTTTGCATCCCCATGGACTGCAGCACACCAGGCTTCCCTGTCCATCACCAACTCATGGAGCTTGCTCAGACTCATTTCTGTTGAGTTGATGATGCCATCCAACTATCTCATCCTCTGTCATTCCCTTGTCCGCCTGCCTTCTTTCCCAGCATCAGGTTCTTTTTCAGTGAGTCAGTTCTTCACATCAGGTGGCCAAAGTATTGGAGTTTCAGCTTCTGCATCAGTCCTTCCAGTGAATATTCAAGACTGATTTCCTTTAGGATGGACTGGTTGGATCTGCTTGCTGTCCAAGGGACTCTCAAGAGTCTTCTCCAACACCACAGTTTAAAAGCATCAATTCTTTGGTGCTCAGCTTTCTTTATTTTCCAACTCACATCCATACATGACTACTGGAAAAACCATAGCTTTGACTATATGGACCTTTGTTGGCACAGTAATGTCTCTGCTTTTTAATATGCTGTCTAGTTAGGTCATAGCTTTTCTTCCAAGGAGCAGGCATCTTTTAATTTCTTGGCTGCAGTCACCATCTGCAGTGATTTTAGAGCCCAAGAAAAGAAAGTCTCTCACTGTTTCCCCACCCATTTGCCATAAGTGATGGGACTAGATGCCATGATCTGAGTTTTCTGAATATTGAGTTTTAAGCCAGCCTTTTCACTCTCCTCTTTCACTTTCATCAAGAGGCTCTTTAGTTCCTCTTAACTTTTTGCCATAAAGGTGGTATCATCTGCATATCTAAGGTTATTGCTACTTCTCCCAGCAATCTTGATACCAGCTTTTGCTTCATCTAGCCCGGCATTTTGCATGATGTATCATGCATATAAGTTAAATAAGCAGGGTGACAATAAACAGCCTTGACATATTCCTTTCCCAATTTGGAACCAGTCCATTGTTACATTTTTGGTTCTAACTCTTCCTTCTTGACCTGCATACAGACTTCTTAGGAGGCAGGTAAGGTGGTCTGGTATTCCCATCTCTTTAAGAATTTTCCACAGTTTGTTGTGATCCACATCATCAAAAGCTTTAGACTAATTTACTGATTAGGCTCTGTGATTAAGAGGGATGGTCTATTGTATGGGTAGGGTGTAGGAAAAGCAGGAATGGGTCCAGCAAGTAATGTACAGAGAACAAGAAAACAGTCACTTTGGGCAACCCGATCATACAGATGGCAATCAGAATTTTGACTATTTAGGAACTGAATGTTTATACCTCAAACATAAAATATTATATATATTTATGGCTATCTAGGGAGAAGGAAATGGCAACCCACTCCAGTGTTCTTGCCTAGAGAATCCTGTGGACAGAGGGGCCTGGTGGGCTGCTTTCCATAGGGTCGCACAGAGTCGGACACGACTGAAGCAACTTAGCCTGTATGTATACATTGGAGAAGGAAATGACAACCCACTCCAGTGTTCTTGCCTGGAGAATCCCAGGGACAGAGGAGCCTGGTGGGCTGCCATCTATGGGGCTGCATAGAGTTGGACATGACTGCAGCGAGTTAGCAGCAGCAGCATGGCTATCTAATCTATGTTATTTACCCTATTTATTTTTAACTAGAAATGAACTAAATTGGAAAGAAGATTGGGCCTATATTAACATACCTAAGAGAGAGTCTCTGAGGAGAGCACAAGAACATAAGCAGGCAGAGTATTCTTAATTAATGTTAAGGACTGTAAAATATTGGATTAATAGATGGGCACATCTCATATATTATTAGTTCATAAAATCAAAATACATAGTATTAAATGTAGTTCTAATATGCCACTGCTTCCATCGTGTCAGCATTCAAGCTGCTCCTGTGATGTTTACTGTAGCAGATTTTACACTGGTAACCTTAACAGTTTATGAAATGCTGGCACATGCATGATGACTTTTGATTTCTTTTCTCATGATAATTTTGTAAAGTAGATACAACTGAGGAGCCACTCAACTAAGGTGAATGGCAGAACCGGAGCTTAAAACCTCCCCATTCCTGACACTTACATCTTTTGACAAACCTCTCAGACACCGTATGTTATTAACAAGCATGCATCTACATTTTAATAGAACTTCTTATTCTATTGCTGGATCATTTCTCTACTGACTGCTTTGGAATTCAAAACCTATGGGTCTGAAGCATCAATAAAAAATCCTATAGTTTGTAACTCTTGTTAAAGGATAAATCAAGGCATATTAAAGATTTTAAGTTTATCTGAGCAAAATCTGATGGGGTTTGGGGCAGGGGATATAGGACCAAACCAGAAGTAGTTAGGAGTGCTCCCCCGGCAAAAGCTCAGGGAGAGACTTTTACAGAGAAAGGAGGGAAGCAGAGTCAGGAAATTATTGACTGGCTACAGCTTAAAGCCTAATTGGCTGTTTGTGACTGGTTGTCCGTAGGTTTTGATTTCCTTTTAGTTTGCTTATGTGGCTCCATGACCTTACAGTTACCTCAGTCTATGGCCTCCTTGTTTAATTAATAATCCGGATGCCTAGTATCTCTTGTTTTGGGGAACTCTCCTTCTCTGACCACCGCTTCCTACCTCCGTTATGGTACAGCACTTTCCTAAGAGCTTTCATAGTAGATACTCTTGAGTTTCCCTCTGTCATGATACTTGTCACCATACATTTGTCCTTCGCTAGGATCAGCAGAGTTCCTGCCACTTACCAAATACTCAAGGAGTTGGTTGGGTGAAGAAGCAGCGGACTACACAAATGTGTTTTGTTCTCCCTCCTCTTCATTGGTTTCTGTTTTCTAGCTGGTTGATATTTTTCACCCTGGTTTAGCCTACCAGTCATTATTGATGTGCTTTTTAACCCTGTCTCTAAATCACAATCAATTATGTGGCTTCTAGTTTTACCCGGGGATTCCTAGTTCAGTTCAGTTCAGTTCAGTCACTCAGTCATGTCTGAATCTTTGCGACTCCATGAACCACAGCACGCCAGGCCTCCCTATCCATCACCAACTCCTGGAGTTCACTCAAATCCATGTCCATTGAGTCGGTGATGCCATCCAACCATCTCATCCTCTGTCGTCCCCTTCTCCTCCTGCTCTCAATCTTTCCCAGCATCAGTCTTTTCCAATGAGTCAGCTCTTCGCATCAGGTGGCCAAAGTATTGGAGTTTCAGCCTCAGCATCAGTCCTTCCAATGAACACCTAGGACTGATCTCCTTTAGGATGGACTGGTTGGATCTCCTTGCAGTTCAAGGACTCTCAAGAGTCTTCTCCAACACCACAGTTCAAAAGCATCAATTCTTTGGCACTCAGTTTTCTTTACAGTCCAACTCTCACATCCATACATGACCACTGGAAAAACCATAGCCTGTAACATGTAATACCAACCAATTTTCAACATGAGACGTCAACACTATTGTATTTTAGGGGATTGATACATATCAGCTGAATGAAAAAGCAAAGAGGGGAAACATTAAATTTTCTCAATGATGAGTGTACTTTGGAAGGGACAGATTCTAAGTAAATTTTGTTGTCCAGCTCTAACAGAAGCAGGAGAAGGTAGCTACTAACAGAGGCTACCTAATTCTGTGAAGGCCTGTTTATAGATCTGAGTAAAAGAAGAATCTTATTTAAAACTTAACCAGCTCTCTAATACCTAAATTAAGATTGAGAAACATTTAAACTTTATGTGTGTGTGTGTGTGTGTGTGTGTGTGTGTATATATATATATATATATATATAAATTTCATGTGTATATGTATATTACATACTGTGTATTAAATATGCAACATGTTACATATATGCTAAGTAGCTTCAGTCATGTCTAGCTCTTTGCAACCCTATGGATTGTAGTTCACCAGGCTCCTCTGTCTGTGGGATTCTCCCAGCAAGAACACTGGAGTGGGTTGCCATGCCCTCCTCCAGGGGATCTTCTCAACCCAGGGATCAAACCAAAGTCTCTTATGTCTCCTGCAGTGGCAGCAGGGTTCTTTACTGCTAGCACCATCTGGGAAGCCCAGCATGTTACATATGACACATTATATATATATAATGCAGCATTACAATACCATTAAGATATACTTGAAAATCAATGTGTATTTACGTGTAAATAACAATGAAATATGTTAAGTGAATAATTTACACACAAAAAGTGCTTCTGTGTTTGCTGAAAAAGTAAATATCTATATATTCATAAATATATAAGACACTCTGGAAAGTTCTACACCAAAATGTCAGTCATGAATATCTCTATACAATAATATTAAATTTTTTTTTACTTTTCTTTTCTCTTTTGTTATCTTAATATTTAAAAAGAAAATACTAATCTATTTGAAATTTGAAAAACAAAATAAAAGAGTGTGTTCTGAATAATTTTTAGTGGATTTTCGGTATTACCTGTTGCTAATATCTGGTGATACTAAATGATGTCTGGGGCTTAGAAAGGAAAGAGGGAAACAGAAAATGAGAATGGATTGAATGAAAACAAAATCCTTCCAGAAATATTTCAAAGTCACAATTAGGTTCCCAGGGAAGGCTTTCTGACTTCTCTAAATATTCTCCTATTATCAACATTAGGATAATGTGGGGTCCTCGTGGTGAATGTAGTAATGAGAAAATGCTGGATTCCACTGGTAGAGCTGGAAGAAAGTAACATGCTCAACCAGTCTGGAATGGTACTCCTTGATTTTATCAAGAAACGTATCCCATAATCAACTTTATCTGTCTTTGAAATTTTAGAGCAGAGTGGAATTGATTACTTTGATATTTGCTTACATGAGCCACTCAAATTTTTTCAGGGTCTTTCAGATTAAATACATGTTAAGATAAGTCAAATATATATTTGACAAATATATAAACTGTCAAAATATATTTTTAATAAATTTCATCCCTAGTGAAATCAGTTGTTTTATAGATTATAAAGATTCTGAACTGCTAAAATTTACTAATTACATTTTTAAAACATATTGCAGTCCATGGGGTTGCTAAGAGTCAGACATGACTGAGTGACATGACTGAGTGACTTCACTTTCACTTTTCACTTTCCTGCACTGGAGAAGGAAATGTCAACCCACTCCAGTGCTCTTGCCTGGAGAATCCCGGGGACAAGGGAGCCTGGTGGGCTGCCGTCTATGGGGTCACACAGAGTTGGACATGACTGAAGCGACCTAGCAGCAGCAGCAGCAGCAGCAGCAGCAGCAGCAGCAGCAGCAGCAAATAGTATATTTAAATATGCTAAGCTGTAAACATTTCTTTTAAAATATATTATAATAATATATTTAATAAGTAAATTGAATGTGAGACTATTAAAAAATAGTTTAACAGTGACTTAGTTTATCACTAGTACTTTTTTTGTGGAGAAAAACCATCTGGGGGAGGAGGGATAATCTAAGGAGAGCTGTGATTTTTATGGTATTATTGTTGACAAATATAGAAGAACTATGATGAATGAAAAAACATAGAAATTACAGAGAGCTTGAAGCCTTACTCTATATTATTGTTAACTCTATAATAGTATTATTATATTATGTAAAAATAGCCAATCATTTTAACGATAAAATGAAAGGGATGTCAAGGTCAATGAATAATAAGTAATATGATTTATAGTTTTCAAATGGTTATATTAATAATATATAACTAAGGAGGACATCAACATCCAAGGGATGAACTGATGTGGTGGAAACTTGTGATGATATCTGATTTAATAGTTTGTTACTTGACCTCTTTCATTGTGTATGAGGCAATTTCTTTGTACTCCTATTTGAGAAGATTTTCCCAGGTGAACCTTAGGCTTGTAGTTGTTTACAAAACATAGTCTTTCCCGTTTGGAGATCCCAAAGGGAAAAAGATGATAAACCTACAATTGAACCATTTTCCTCTTTTCTACAAAATAAAATATTATTGTTAAACTACAAATTAACAACTACCTGTGCCGTGCTGTGCTGAGTCACTTTAGTCTTGTTTGACTTTGCAACCCTATGGACCACCGTGCTCCTTTGTCCATAGGATTCTCCAGGCAAGAATACTCGAGGGTGTTGCCATTTCCTTCTCCAGGGGATCTTCCCGACTCAGGGATTGAATTTGAGTCTCCTACATTGGCAGGTGGATTCCTTACCACTGAGCCGCCTAAGAAGCCCTTAACAATTATCTACTTTATAACATTTGCTTTCATTTTTAGTATTACTTAGAAACTTGATAAACAACTTAAAACATCTAACTACAATTTTGTATTTTCTTCACCAAATTTCATCTGCTTTCTATCTTCCTTTTTATTTTTTTCAGATTTCATCTGAAAGTTTGGATAATCACTCACTTGGAAGTTTGAACCAGTCAAACTTATTCTATCCCCATCTTATATTTTTAATTCCATATGTCACATTTTAAATCTTATTTACATCTCTTTAGGGGAAAATTGGGGCTTCCCTGGTGGCTCAGAGGTAAAGAATCGACCTGCAACACAGATGCCGGAGACACAGAGTCAATCCCGGGGTGGGGAAGATCCCTTGGAGGAGGGCATGGCAATCCACTCCAGTATTCTTGCCTAGAAAACCCCTGGACAGAGGAATCTTCTGGGCTACAGTCCACAGGGTCACACAGAGTCAAATATGACTGAAGCAACTTAGCATGCATGCAAGGGAAAACTATTAAGTTGCATTTCTAAAGCCCCTATTGTCTATGTGAAAATGTTTGATAACTATGAACTGTTAGTGTTCGTTATTCTCAGTCTTTTCTTTTTACAACGAGAAAATAATGTTTGAAACCAACAGATAGATATATTATAGACCATCAGTACTGACATAGATCATGTCTACCATTTATGCATCTTGATATGACTCACATTTAATGGGCAATAAATGTTTAACATAAAAATTCCAGCAAAGCAGCAACTGAAAACAATTTTAAACCTGGCTATGATTTTTATGGATAAAGAAGTAACCACAGAGGGAAGGCTTTCCTGGTAAACTAAAAGCATTGCTGATGCATAGTGACTACACATATCAGTTTTGGAATCGGTTGGACCTGAATTATTTTTCAACACTGTATTAATTTTTAATCACACAAGTGCCTCATGAATAAATTTTCCTGGTACGAATTCAAACACAGCAGATAGATATAAAGCTCCTTGGACTGTCTTTCCTCATCCCTAATCCTAGTCCCTTTGCGGAAAAAGCCATAGTTGTCAGATATATTCCCTAAAAGTTTTCTAAAACTTTTATGTAGATGTAGACACAAATATATTATAATTGTTAGCAACTACAGTCAAGCTCAAAAATAGAGCACCGTGAAAAACATGTATTTTTCATTGATATTTTATTCACTCAACACTATGTGTTAGGAATTTTTCATAGCTAGAAGTGAGCACAAATGTTCTTTTCCATTTATTTGCTATAACAAACAGTACACATAATGGTGAAATAAATATCCATATGTCAGCTTGTTTATGCCAGTGGTGGAGGAGTAAAATGGCAGATTCATGGTATATGGGCATTTGTCATGTTTGTTGAGTGTTTATGAGCCCAACACTTTTTGGAATGTGGAGTTAAATGCTGCTATTTCCCTCTTTTCCAGATAGAGAAACAGGCATAGGGTGGTTAAGTATTTTTAATAAAAAGTATGAGAGATTAAGCAGCTCATTGGATTATATGGAAATTAATTCACAGAGCAGGAATCTGAACCCACAGTATGTCTAAGCTCTTCACCTTATTGCCATACTGTCTCTATAGCAGACACCACTAAACTGAAAAGTGAAAGTGAAAGTCACTCAGTCCTGTCCGACTCTTTTCAACCCCGTGGACTATATAGTCCATGGACTTCTCCAGACCAGAATACTGGAGTGGGTAGCTTCTCCCTTCTCCAGGGGATCTTCCCAACCCGGCGGTCAAACCCAGGTCTCCCCCATTACAGGTGGATTTTTTACCAGCTGAGCCACAAGGGAAGCCCAAGAATACTGGAGCGGGTAGCTGACCCCTTTTCCAGCGGATCTTCCTGACCCAGGAATCAAAAGGAGGTCTCCTGCATTGTAGGCAGATTCTTTACCAGCTGGGCTATAAGGAATTAAACAAATTTGCCTTCACCCTAGTCATGTGTGTGAGTTCCCCGCACCATTCCTTTCACCAATACTTGATACTTTTAAATGTTTAATTACTTGCCAATTTGATAGGTAAAAAATAGTATCTTGTCATTTTAATTTGCATTCCCCAGATTTCTCTTAATGTTGAGCATTTTTTATAGCTTATCCAACATTCGTATTTTCTTTTCTGTGAATTATTTTTAATATCTTAAAACTAAAAGTTTAGATTTTAAAGTGAAATCAATCCATATTTGGAATCTATGTCTTTTTCTCTCTCTTTCTCTGCACAGATGCACTCCTTCCACACACACACCCCAAGGAGTTTATATGTGCTTCTATGTATTACATATAGAGTTTCCCAGGTGGCTCAGTGGTGAAGAATTCACCTGCAATGCAGGAGACTTGGGTTCCATCCCTGGGTCGGGAAGATGCCTTGGAGGAGGAAATGGCAACCCACTCCAGTATTCTTGCCTGGAGAATCCCATGGACAGAGGAGCCTGGTGGGCTAAATTCCATGGTCTCAATGAGTCAAAAAGACTTAGAGACTAAACAACAATATATTATGTATATACGTATATTATACCTGTATGTAATATACAAGACACATATATAATATATGAAACATGTAGTCAGTGTGTGCACACATATAATACAGCCAGCCATTCTGCACTGGTTGCTGTCAACTGCTCCGCATCTCACTCCCTCATCTATCCCTCTGTGTTCTTTCTTGGGAGAGGAACCTGTAAGAACTGCATCACATGGGCTCCTTTTGACCACTGGCTTCTAGCTACAGCACCTGTTGGAACAGACCACTTGCAGAGCCCCAGCTCTCAGAAAACTCAGAATCTAGAGTTTTCTCCCCTAGCACATTGAGGTCCAGGGCTTTCCACTGCATCCTGCTCTTCTACCCCCTGGTGTTTCCATTTCTTTATAGATTCCTGTCACTCTACTGACTCTTCTGCAAGTAGGCCTTTTATTAAAATCTGGGCTAAGTGATGTGGAGGATTTCATCTGTTTCCTGCAAGGACACTGCCAGGCACAACTTCTAATTAGAGTATAAGCATAACTAGAAAAATGTCTTTTCTGATTTGGGTCCAAAGTCTCTTCTTTAGAAAATCAGATTCCACCTAATCTCCTTATTTTGTTCCACATAGAGCACTTCAATGCCAATCAGCACTGGCATATCTCATAGCTCTGATTCTTTCTATCGAGAGTACAATCTTCAGTTCAAGCCAATGTTTAATAATTTTGCCAATTGTG
Source organism: Madoqua kirkii (assembly GCA_006408675.1). NCBI lineage: Eukaryota > Metazoa > Chordata > Mammalia > Artiodactyla > Bovidae > Madoqua > Madoqua kirkii. The sequence goes on from SJYC01063337.1 coordinate 25,890, forward strand.
CAGGCTAAACTCTTGCCCCAAATAACATATATATATATATATTTTTTTTAACTTCAGAAAATCTCAAATATATACAAAAATAGATAGAATAACAAAATGAACCCACATATACCCATAACTCAGTTTCAATTATTATTAGCATATAGCCAATATTATTTCATCTATACCTCCACCCACTCTTCCCATGTTATTTTGATGAAATCTTGGAGATTCTATTCATCAAAAAAAAGATCTGACCACATAACCTACCATTGTTATAAATTTAAAAATAGTAGTGATCTTTCACTTTCATCAAGAGGCTTTTTAGTTCCTCTTCACTTTCTGCCATAAGAGTGGTGTCATCTGCATATCTGAGGTTATTGATATTTCTCCTGGCAATCTTGATTCCCACTGTGCTTCTTCCAGCCCAGCGTTTCTCATGATGTACTCTGCATAGAAGTTAAATAAGCAGAGTGTCAATATACAGCCTTGATGTACTCCTTTTCTTATTTGGAACCAGTCTGTTGTTCCCTGTCCAGTTCTAACTGTTGCTTCCTGACCTGCATATAGGTTTCTCTAAAAAAACATCTTGATGAAAGTGAAAGTGGTGAGTGAAAAAGTTGGCTTAAAGCTCAACATTTAGAAAACAAAAGATATGGCATCTGGTCCTATCACTTCATGGGAAATAGATGGGGAAACAGTGGAAGCAGTGTCAGGCTTTATTTTTGGGGGGCTCCAAAATCACTGCAGATGGTAACTGCAGCCATGAAATTAAAAGACGCTTACTCCTTGGAAGAAAAGTTATGACCAACCTAGATAGCATATTCAAAAGCAGAGACATTACTTTGCCAACTAAGGTCCGTCTAGTCAAGGCTATGGTTTTTCCTATGGTCGTGTATGGATGTGAGAGTTGAACTGTGAAGAAAGCTGAGCACTGAATAATTGATGCTTTTGAACTGTGTTGTTGGAGAAGACTCTTGAGAGTCCTTTGGACTGCAAGGAGATCCAACCAGTCCATTCTAAAGGAGATCAGCCCTGGGATTTCTTTGGAGGGAATAATGCTGAAGCTGAAACTCCAGTACTTTGGCCACCTCATGCAAAGAGTTGACTCACTGGAAAAGACTCTGATGCTGGGAGGGATTCAGGACAGGAGGAGAAGGAGACGACAGAGGATGAGATGGCTGGATGGCATCACTGACTCAATGGACGTGAGTCTGAGTGAACTCTGGGAGTTGGTGATGGACAGGGAGGCCTGGCATGCTGTGATTCATGGGGTCACAAAGAGTCGGACACCACTGAGTGAGTGAACTGAACTGAACTGAACTGATCCCTTAATATAATGAAATGTATAGTGTTCGAATTTCCAATTGTCTTACATTGCACTTTTAATAGCTTGATAGTCTGCACATTTAAATTGATTTATCATGTCTTTTAATTTTCTTTCAATCCTTCAGTTCCTCATTCATTTCTCATTTTTTTCTTGCAGTTTGGTTGTTGAAGACACAGAGTCAGTTGTTTGAAAAATTTCCCACAATGTGAAATTTGCTGTTTGAATCCTCTTAGTGTTGAATAACATAAGACTCTACACTCCATATTTCCTATAAAATAGCAGTTGGCAAGTGGTAAGGGTTTTTTCAGATTCAGGTTAGTTGTGTTTTATTTCACAAGTGGTAGTGTACTTTACCATCAAGACACATTTATCCTCACCCACAGATTAAGGTATTCAAAAAGGTACAAACTTCCAGTTATTATTAAAAACAACAAAAAAGAAATATCTAATCTCTAGTTCCCTCTCTTATAGATATTGGTAGCCACTGATTCTCAAAGCCTAAATCCATTTGTAGTTGCAAAGTGGTAATACTATTCTATTATTTCTTCATTTATTGTCTAGAATGCTTCTGTTAAAAAAAAATCCAAAGGTAAAAATTTCCCTCATCTACTATTTTGGTTATCCAGCACTGCAACACTGGGATGGCAGGAGAAAGGTTCAATTCTTCTGATTTCTTCACTATTTTAAAAATATTGCTTTACTAGATCCTACAATGGTGACCAATTAGTTTATTTTAATATCATTATGAATTCATGAATTTAAATTATTGATATGTTTCAGTTAATATCCTTATTGAGAGTCAAATTATCCCATTTGGGGCCAGTGGGGGCTTCTTCAGGTTGGCTATAAGTCTTACTGATGTGACTCCAGCAGTTTTTGATGGCTTTCTTAAATTTCATATTTCAAACTCATCCTGTACACATCTGGTGCCACATATGGAATAACTCCATTTTCAAGGAACGCTGTTTCTTTTCCTTCTTTTTAAGTTGGAAAATTATTTCTGAAAATTAAAATCTGAGCATTAGGAGTATTTGTTGCCATTGGTTTGCTCATTGTTTCTAGGCCTTTCCATGGGCAGAATTCAGAAAAGGCATCTAAAATACATCATGAGTTCTTATTTATACTTCCAGTTCATATTCGGATGTACATTTGAATCACTTTTCTCCTGCACAAAATGTAGGCCTCAAGTTCCCTGGGAATAAGAATTAGAGCATTATGTAATTTTGTTTTGTAGTCCAAAAATACATATATAACAATTTCATAATCAAATAGCAGCCTTGCCACCGGCAACATGATTACATAAAATGGTGGAATTATTATTATTATTGCATTTCTTTTTGTCCTAGGTTATAGCAAAGACAAATTATTATGCTTTAAGTCATTTAGAATTATGCCTCTCTGTGTAATTATGCCACAAACTGTGTTTTCATTTAGGTTCAGTTGTTTTATTTTGCATTTTTTTGGCTTCTTTTTTAAAATTAATTTAATGTCCTAATTATGCAAAATATTTACAGGATTCAAAATTTGAATCACCAATCCTTGTGTTGACATCTCTTCATTTCTCTTGACTATCTGAAGTGTACTATCTAGTAGATTTCTCAGGATGGACCTTTACTTCCTATATGTTCATAAAAATGTATGCCTTTTATAATAAAAAGAGATTATCTGACATGTTATCTTAATATGTAGAATAGTGAACCGTACCTCTTACAGAACAAAACCCTAAAAAAGGCCTCTTCCTGTGTGCAGAGGGCACATCACTGGTATATCTAACAAGACTGTACTTTTCTAATCAAGGACTTCTCTGATAGGAGTCTTAGCACATCTTTCCTATATTTGCATTGAACCTGAATATGTATGTCCTTAATTCTGCACATATCCTTGAAATTTTAAAATATCAAAATCTAGTGAATTTTTACATAGACTTATACTTTCTTACAAGTATATTTTAAAGAACTGTATTTTAATTTATGCAGGCTTCCCATGTGGCTCAGTGGTAAAGAATCCTCCTGCAATGCAGGAGATGCAGGTTCCTTCCCTGGGTGGAGAAGATCCCCTGGAGAAAGGAATGGCAATCCACTTCAGTATTCTTGCCTGGAAAATCCCATGGACAGAGGAACCTGGTGGACTACAGTGCATAGAGTTACATAACTTAGCGACTAAACAACAATAACATTTTTAATGCAGTGTATATATGTATATATAGACATTCACATAGATTAATTATACCATAGGGTATATATATGTATAAAATCAGGAATATACAGCCAAATTGTGTATATCAGAGTATATAGCACATATATATGTTTGTACGAGTTGCAAGTAGAAGGAAGAGGGAAGACAGACTCAGTTTGGGGTTGAAGTGAAAATATTCCATCAGTTCAGTTCAGTTCAGTTCAGTCTCTCAGTCACGTCCGACTCTTTGCTACCCCATGAATCGCAGCACGCCAGGCATCCCTGTCCATCACCAACTCCCAGAGTCTACCCAAACTATGTCCATCGAGTTGTTGATATCATCCAGCCATCTCATCCTCTGTCGTCCCCTTCTCCTCCTGCCCCCAGTCCTTCCCAGCATTAGGGTCTTTTCCAGTGGGTCAACTCTTCGCATGAGGTGGCCAAAGTACTGGAGTTTCAGCTTCAGCATCAGTCCTTCCAATGAACACCCAGGACTGATCTCCTTTAGGATGGACTGGTTGGATCTCCTTGCAGTCCAAGAGACTCTCAAGAGTCTTCTCCAATACCATAGTTCAAAGGATCAATTCTTTGGTGCTCAGCTTTTCTCACCATCCAACTCTCACATCCATACATGACCACTGGAAAAACCATAATCTTGACTAGACGGACCTTTGTTGGCAAAGTAATGTTTTTGCTTTTAAATATGCTGTCTAGGTCGGCCATAATGTTCCTTCCAAGGAATAAGTGTCTTAATTTCATAGCTGCAATCCCCATCTGCAGTGATTTTGGAGACCAGAAAAATACAGTCTGACACTCTTTCCATTGTTTCCTGTCTATTTCCTATGAAGTGAGGGGACCAGATGCAATGATCTTCATTTTCTGAATATTGAGCTTTAAGCCAGCTTTTTCACTCTCCTCTTTCACTTTCATCAAGAGGCTTTTTAGTTCTTCACTTTCTGCTATAAGGGTGGTGTCATCTGCATATCTGAGGTTATTGATATTTCTCCTGGCAATCTTGATTCCCGCTTGTGCTTCTTCCAGCCCAGCGTTTCTCATGATGTACTCTGCATATAAGTTAAATAAGCAGGGTGTCAATATACAGCCTTGATGTACTCCTTTTCCTATTTGGAACCAGTGTGGTGTTCCATGTCCAGTTCTAACTGTTGCTTCCTGATCTGCATATAGGTTTCTCAAGAGACAGGTCAGATGGTCTGGTATTCCTATCTCTTTCAGAATTTTCTGCAGTTTATTGTGATCCAAAGGCAAAGGCTTTGGCATAGTCAATAAAGCAGAAATAGATGTTTTTCTGGAACTTTCTTGCTTTTTCTATGATCCAGTGGATGTTGGCAATTTGATCTTGTTCCTCTGTCTTTTAGAAAAACCAGCTTGAACATCTGGATGTTCACGGTTCATATACTGCAATTTTAAATGCTTTCTTACACTCATACATATTATATAATATGTTATATGCATAATTCAATTGTGTATCCTAAGGTATATCACCTAAAGACAGCACACATATAAAAACATACCTATAGCAATTTTCACATAGTTTAAATCATAAAGGATGACTAACAGTTTCTGTGTTACTAAATAGAATCCAGTTAAAATATGCTTACAAATATATATTTTCTTTTAAATGTTGTTAGTTATTTACAAATGCCCCTAAAATATTTTCACTCAAATTAGTTATACTCAAAACCACTTCCTTCTTTCATCAGCAATCCATAGAACCTACCACAAAAAACAATTTCTCTCAAGGTTTCTCATTTCTGCCTCTCTAATGTTGTTAACTACCAGCCCCCAAACTATTCCATCATCTGTGATTCTTCCCTCTCTTCCCTTGCATCTTCTTCCATATTTAATTGGTCATGTCTCCTTTGGGCAGACTTCTTGGATCTGCAGTTGCAAGCATTCTGAGATTACACATAGAGTATGTAGCATATTTCACACCAAAGCCACATTGTATCGACTGCTGGAATGAGACTGAATCTTGAAAACAGAATCCTTGGTTCAAATTCTGCTCTGCCCTTTATTATTTGTGTGAATTTATTAATGAATTAGTCTTTCTTTGTGACCCAGTGGACTGTAGCCCGACAGGTTCCTCTGGGTTTTTCCAGGCAAAGATACTGGAATGGGTTACTATTTTCTTCTCCAGGGGATCATCCCAATCCAGGGATCAAACCCACATCTCTTGCATCTCCTGCATTGGCAGGCAGATTTTTTTTTTTTACCACTAGTATCACCTGGGAGTGCTGATAATTCCTTAATTTCTTACAAGGCTGATAATGAGTACTAAAGATAATAAGGGTCCTCACAGTAGCACTGTGCTTGGCATACACTAGATGTTTATTATTAAAGTAGTAAAACTATTTATTTCTAATCTTAGGGTTTCCCTGGTGTCTCAGAGGTTAAAGCATCTACTTCCAATACAGGAGACCCGGGTTCAATTCCTGGGTTGGGAAGATCCCCTAGAGAAGGAAATGGCAACCCATTCCAGTATTCTTGCCTGGAGAATCCCATGGACAGAGGAGCTTGGTGCAGGCTACAGTCCATGGGGTCACAAAGAGTCGGATACGACTGAGTGACTTCACTCACTCACTCACTCACTCTTACTATCAGACCCTGATTCCAAACATTCTGGTTTTTTCCTCTTTCTTAACAATTCTTGACACTTAGCCAGTAGGTATAACCTTGGCTCTAAGACACTGAAGTCTCCATTTTGACTTTAACTAGGGTGAGTATGAAGAAATTCAGCCACCAAAGGGTCTTGTGCTGTACTATTTTCTCTTTCCTGTGCCCCAAATCTGAACTGAACTTTTTGTCTTCCCGTAACCTGATTTTCACATTATCCCTCATTACAGTGTGGATCTTGGTTTTGCTATCTGTCCTTATGTCCCTATGTTAATAATCTGCCTAGTGATCCAGTCTCTCTGATAGTATCACTTGTAACAAATATTTATTTACTTATCTGGATGTACCAGGTCTTAGTTGTGGCACTCGATCTTTAGTTGTGGCTTGCGGGATCTAGGCTTCCTGCGTGGCACAGTAGTAAAGAATCCACCTGCCAGTGCAGGAGATGCAGGTTCTCTGGGTCTGTGGGTCAGAAGATTCCCTGGAAGAGGAAATGGCAACTCACTCTAGTATTCTTGCCTGGAAAATCCCATGGACAGAGGATCCTGGTGGGCTAAAGTCCATGGGGTAACAAAGAGTCAGTATGACTGAGTGATTAAGTGCACACACAGACACACACAGACACACTCACACACACACACATAGACATACAGACACACACATACAGACACACACAGACACACAGACATACAGACACAGAGACACAAACACACACACAGACACAGACACAGACACACACACACACATACACAAACACACACGCGCGCGCGTGTGGTCTAAATCCCTGACCAGGAATGGAACCTGGGCTTCCTGTGTTGGGAGCACAGAATCTTACCCACTGAGCCACCAGGGAAGTCCTAGCAGTATCTCTCTAAAGGCTGTGTCTGTCTCCTAAATCATCGCTTGTTAATTGGAACTTTGGCAGCTATCGGTAGATTTCCTTGATATGAACCCTCAGTGTTGCTTATTTACATCCTCAAGTCTCTAAATATATTGTGCACCTGGATTTCTCACTAACTATATGTAAACCTCAGTTTGTCCCTCTGGAATGCCTTGATGCTGCTTCATGGGACTTCTGTTTGCTTTACCAAGAACTAATCCCAAATATGCTTCTAGGTTTATCTGCTAAGTGTGTGAAAGTGAAAGTTATTCAGTGGTGTGTGACTCTTGGCCACCCCATGGGCTATATAGTCCATGGAATTCTCTCGGCCAAAATAGTGGAGTGGGTAGCCTATCCCTACTCCAATAGGTCTTCTCAACCCAGTAATTGAACTGGGGTCTCCTGCATTGCAGGCACAGTCTTTTCCAACTGAGCTATGAGGGAAGCCCCATCAGTGTGTAAGCCTTCCAAATATGTAGTCCTAGCTCAGAGATCTCATTGCATTTATCCATTCTTACTTCCTAGTTAGTTGGCAAGGAGATGTGCCTTGATATATGACATCATCACCTTGTCCTTGGAGTTTTGAAACATTTTTATTTGCTCTTGGCTGCATTCAGATATCCCTTTCTGTGCTCAAAGTATCCAGCTGACTGAAACTAGACTAACCTTCAAACACATAGCTCTTGTTTTGTTTCTTTTTATTCACTAACCAAGCATGCTTTTTAGTTAGATCATGTCCAGTGCTCCAAAGCCTACCATTGAAGTTTTTCTGTAATCTGATACTCTGTAGAAAAATGATCTTACTGCCACAGGCACCTTTAATACCCTCAGACTTATCCATACTGGCCTCTTACCAGTCATATTTCTCATTCTGCCATTGCTTGGACTGTCCCACTCAAGAGAAGTAGCTTCCTCCCACCTCTTACCAGGTGGCTTAAAGGTAAAGAATCCACCTGCCAATGCAGGAAATGCCAAAAACCCAATCCCTGTGTTGAGAAGGTATGCTGGAGGAGGCATGGCAGCCCTCTCCAGTATTCTTGCTGGAGAACTCCATATATAGAGGAGCTTGGTTGGCTATAGTCAATGGGTTGCAAAGAGTAGGACAGAACTGAAGCAATTTAGCACACATGCACACGCCTCTTACAATCAAATGCCATCCTGAAGTCCCAGTCAAGCTCCATCTTTCTAGAAGCCTTCTCTAACATCAGTTCATTTCAGTTGCACAGTCTTGTCCGACTCTTTGTGACCTTAATTCATTGTAGAATCTCTAGCATTGCCCCTGTCCAAATTCCTGTTTTCTCAACTCCCACAATTCTTAATACCACTTGTTTTGATAGTGTACTTGATTAGACAGCTAATTAAAATTTATCAGACAAAGTTCAGTTGATCTATGATCTATCAGTTCATGGAATTATTGAGGCCAGAATACTGGAGTGGATAGCCAGACGCCCTCTTCTTCAGGGTATCTTCCCAATGCAGGGATCAAAAACAGGTCTCCCACATTGCAGGTGGATTCTTTACCAACTGAGCCACAAGAAAATCCCAAGAACACTGGAGTGGGAAGCCTGTCCCTTCTCCAGCAGATATTCCCTACTCAAGAACTAAACTGCAGTCTCCTGCACTACAGGTGGATCCTTTACCAGCTCAGCTATCAGGGAAGCCAGTAACATCCACAGAGTAGACCAAATCAGAAATCTGACAGATTGGGAATCTTCTGCAATCCCTGCACAGCAGATTCTTACCAATTTCGCTCCAACTTTGTCCAGAATCCATCCTTTTCTATTTGCACTGCCCCTGACAAAGCACTCTCCACCTCTCCCTTTGTTAGTGGGACCCCCACTCCCAACTGGATTCCCTCTCTCCAGTCTTCACTCACAAGCATCTATATTCCATGTAACAATCAGAATAATCTTCCTAAAAGGTAAAAAACCTCCATTTAAATGTTTCAGTGACTTTATTTTACTTTTCGGGAAAAATCCAAGCTTATTCACATGGTTCAAAGGACTTGCATATTCTGGCCCCAGCCCACTTTCCAGGTTTTATTTTGAGCATTTCCCTACTTCTCCCCATCTCATCCTTTGCCCTGCATGCTCCAGACACTCTGAACTCTTCCTAGTTCCTCTTGAGAGCCTATTCTATTCCTTTTCAGAAACTTTGAACCTAGTAGGTTCCTCTCTGCCAAGAAACAGATGAAACTGTGCCTTAAAACTCAACATTCAGAAATCTAAGATCATGGCATCTGGTCCCATCACTTCATGGCAAATAGATGGGGAAACGGTGAAAACAGTGACAGACTATTTTTCTGGGCTCCAAAATCACTACAGATGGTGAGTGAAGCCATGAAATTAAAAGAGGCTTGCTCCTTGGAAGAAAAGTTATGATCAACATAGACAGCATATTAAAAAGTAGAGACATTACTTTGCCAGCAAAGGTCAGTCTAGTCAAAGCGATGGTTTTTCCAGTAGTCATGTATGGATGTGAGTTGGACTATAAAGAAAGCTGAGTACTGAAGAACTGATGCTTTTGAACTGTGGTGTTGGAGAAGACTCTTGAGAGTCCCTTAAACTGCAAGGAGATCCAACCAGTCCATCCTAAAGGAGATCAGTCCTGAATATTCATTGGAAGGACTGATGCTGAAGCTGAGATTCCAGTACTGACTCATTGGAAAAGTCCCTTATACTGTGAAAGATTGAAGGCAGGAGGACAAGGGTACGACAGAGGATGAAATGGTTGGATGGCATCGCCAAGTCAATGGACATGAGTTTGAGGAAACTCCAGGAGTTGATGATGGACAGGGAGGCCTGGTGTGCTACAGTCCACGAGGTCACAAAGAGTCAGACACGACTGAGCGACTGAACTGAACTGAACTGAACCTGGCTGCCTTCTGGAACACACCCTTCTTTGAGCTCTCAGCTTGGATACCACTTGCTTAGAGAAAGCAAATCTGGGTTAGCCATCCCTTCTTTGTTCTTTTGTGCCGTAGTTTTTCTCCACCTACAACACACGATGCTGCTCTTGATTGCCCCTTTACTGTCAACAGATAGAAAATTCCCTAAGGGCAACATGTTGTCTGTCTTATTTGGTGTTATATTTCCACTATCTATCACACTTCCAGGCACAACATAGGCATATACTGAATTCTTATTGAAAGAGAGGAAATAAAGTTTAGAGGAAAGAAATGAAGGAAGGAGAGTTAAGGAGGGAAGGAAAGAAATCAGGGAGAGAGGGAGGGAGGGATTTACTGTTTTTTGTAAACTATGAAATCTTTTAGGCAGGTAGTATGTATGCCTTATACTTCATTTAAACAATCCACAGATTATGGTAATTGGTTAGTAACACCTCAGACAAATTTTAACTTTAGGGCCTTAGTGGCAGTTCTCACTGCTGCTAACTTCTCCCTCTGCTAGCTTCTCCCTCTGGATATCCACAAGGCTGGGTCCTCACCTTATTCTATTTCATTCAGATTTAGCCAATTCATTTCCACCCATTCCACTCCCATTTCCATCATGTCCTTGACATATCTTTCCTCTTTCCTCTATTTCTTACATATATTGATAAGCTCCTAAAATACTGTGTTAGTCTTCTTTTTCCTTTTTTTTTTTTTATTTATTATACATCTCTGTGCTACTGCTACTACTGCTGCTGCTGCTAAGTCGCTTCAGTCATGTCTGACTCTGTGCGACCCCATAGACGGCAGCCCACCAGGCTCTTCCGTCCCTGGGATTCTGCAGGCAAGAACACTGGAGTGGGTTGCCATTTCCTTCTATAATGCATGAAAGTGAAAAGTCAAAGGGAAGTCGCTCAGTCGTGTCAGACTCTTCGCGACCCCATGGACAGCAGCCTTCCAGGCTCCTCCGTCCATGGGATTTTCCAGGCAAGAGTACTGGAGTGGGGTGCCATTGCCTTCTCCTTATACATCTCAGGTATATTAAATTATAATTCAATATCCATAAACACTATGAAGTGACCACCCCCAAAATACTCTGGTTACCATCTATCACCACACAACTGACCTCCTTCAGTATGTCTATGCACCCTTCAGTCCCCTTCCTCTCTGGTGACCACATATCTATTCTCTGTATCTATGAGTTTATTTTTGATTTAGTTTTTCTTTTTTATTTTCTTTTAGATTTCATGTATAAGTGAAACTTATGTATTTGTCTTTTTATTTTTGTGTTATTTCACTTAGCATAATATTCTCAAGGTTCATTGATGGTGTTGCAGATGCCAGAATTTCATTCTTTTTTACCACTGCATAGTATTCCATTGTGTGTATGTAGGTATGTACACACACCACATATTCCTTATCCATTTGTCCACTGACAGGTTGTTTTCATATCTTGGCTACTGTGAATAATGCTGCAATGAACATAGGGATTCGTATATCTTTTCAACGTAATGTTTTTGTATTCTTCAGATAAATAGCCAGGAGTGAAATAGCTGGGTCATATGGTAATTCTATTCTTAATTCTTTGAGGGATCTCCATAGTGTTTTTCACAGAGGCTGCACCAACTTGCAGTCACAACAGTATACAAGGGTTCTGTTTTCTCCACATCTCTCCAACACTTGTTATTTCTTATCTTTTTGATAATAACCATCCTAATAGATATAAGGTGATATCTCGTGGTGATGATTTGGGTTTCCCTAGTGATTAGGAGTGGTGAACTTCTTTTAATGTGCCTGTTGGTCATCTGTATGTCTTCTAAGGAAAAATGTCTAGTCAGATTTTCTACCCATTTTAAAAATTGGAATGTTTGCTTTTTGTTGGTGAGTTGTATGAGTTCTTTATATCTTTTGAATGTTGACCACTTATCTGACATATGATTTGCAGATGTCTTTTCCCATTCAGTATATAGCCATTCTGTTTTGTTGATGGCTCCTTACATGTGCAGAAGCTTTTACATTTGATGTAGTCCCATTTGCTTACTTTTGCTTTTTTGTTTCTTTTACCTTTGGAGTCAGATCTGCATAACCATCACTAAGACAAATGTCAGTGAGGTTACCACTTATTCTTCTTCTAGTAATTTTTTGGTTTCATGTCTTACACTCAAGTTTTTAATTCATTTTGAGCAGATTTTTGTGTATGGTGTAAGATTGTGGTCCAGTTTTATCCTGCATATGGCTGTTCAGCTTTCCCAATGCCATTTATTGAAGAGAATGTTTTTTCTTTGTATGCTCTTTACTTCTTGGCTGTAAATTAATTGTACCTTTGGGCTTTCAATTCTATTCCATTGATCTGTGTGTGTGTGTTTGTACCAGTACTGTACTATTTTGATTAATATAGATTCGTAGTAGAGTTTCAAAACAGAAAGTGTGATATATTCCACTTTGTTCTTCTTTCTCAAGATTGTTTTGCCTATTCAGGTTCTTTTATTGTTGCATTCAAAGTTTAGAATTATATGTTCCAGTTTTGTGAAACATGCCCTTGGCATTTTGATAGAGAATGCATCAAATCCATGGATTGCTTTGGGTAGTATGGATATTTTAATAGTAATTCCTCCAATCCATTAGCATGGAATATCTTTCCACTTGTTTGTGCTTCCCTGGCAGTTAAGCTGTAAAGAATCCTCCTGTAATTCAGGAGACCCTGTTTGACTCCTGAGTCAGGAAGATACCCTGGAGAAAAGATAGCCTACCAATATTCTTGGACTCCCTTGGTGGCTCAGCCGGTAAAGAATCCCACCTGCAATGCAGGAGACCTGGGTTCGATCCCTGGGATGGGAAGATCCCCTGGAGAAGGGAAAGGCTACCCACTCCAGTATTCTGACCTGGAGAATTCACAGAGTCGGACACAACTGAGTGACTTTCAGTTTCACCACTTTATTTGTGTTTTCCATAATTTCTTTCATCAGTTTCCTTTAGTTTTCAGTGTACAATTCTTTCACTTCATTTGTTAAATTTATTCTTAGGTACTTTATTTTTTGATTTGATTGTAAATAAGATTGTTTTCTTAATTTTTTTATAGTTCATTATTAGTGTATAAACACATCATAGCTTTCTGTATATTGATTTTCTATACTGTGACTTTACTGAATTCCTTCATTAGTACTAACAGCTTTTTTTTAGTGAAGTCTATAGAGTTTTCTATATATACCATATTGTCTACAAATAGTGATAGGCTTTACTTCTTCCTATCCAATGTGGATGGCTTTTATTTCTTTTTCTTGTTTAATTGCTGTGGCAAGGACTTTCAATGCTATGTTGAATACAAGTGGCAAAAGTGAGCATTCTTGTTTTGTTCCTGATTTTAGAGGAAATATTTTCAACTTTTCATTTTTGAATATAATGTTAGCTGTGGCCTTGCCATGCTGCTAAGTCACTTCAGTCATGTCTGATTCTCTGTGACCCCATAGACAGCAGCCCACTAGGCTCCCCTGTCCCTGGGATTCTCCAGGCAAGAACACTGGAGTGGATTGCCGTTTCCTTCTCCAGTGCATGAAAGTGAAAAGTGACAGTGATGTCGCTCAGTCATGTCCAACTTTTAGTGATCCCATGGACTTCAGCCTACCAGGCTCCTCCATCCATGGGGTTTTCCAGGCAAGAGTTCTGGAGTGGGGTGCCATCGCCTTCTCCAGGCCTTGCCATATGTGACCTTTATTATGCTGAGATACATTCCCTCTATACTCATTTTACTGTGATTTTTTAAAATCATAAATAGATGTTAAATTTTATCAATTGCCATTTCTACACCTATTGGGGTGACTATATGATTATCTTCTGTTTTATTGAGGTGATGTAACATGTTCATTGATTTGTGGATTTTGAACTGTTCTTGCATCCCTGAAATAAATCTCAGTTGATCATAGTGTATGATGCTTTTAATATAATATTATAGAATTTAGTTTGCTAATATTTTCTTGAGGATTTTTGCATCTATTTTCAACAGGAAATTGGCCTAATCATGTGTGTGTTGTTCTTGTCTGGTTTTGGTATATAGATAATGCTAAACTTGTAAAATATGTTTAGAAACACTTTCTTGTCTGTAATGTTTTAGAAGGGGTTGAGAAGGATAGGTATTATATCTTTTTAAAATATTTGGAAGAAATCACAGTGAAGCTATCTGGTCCTAGATTTTAGTTTGTTGTTTGTGCAGAGGCTGCTTTAAGATCACTTATGATCTGGGTGTTTTTCAAGCTGTGACTTATGACCTCAGGGCAAGTGCGTCTGTGCACCAGTTCATTATAAGTGGATTCTCTATTCCCTACAGTTCTGTGGTTCTCCTGGATTTATTCCCCTTGACTTTTAATACCAGATGCTTTGGGGGCTTATCTTTGTGGTGCTGAACCCAAGAGTCACGGTGCCAATGTGGAACTCAATCCCTTAACTCCTTGAAGAAAAGTTGCATTTGTTTGGAATCCCTCCCGATTGTGGATTGCTGTTCCTGGAGTGGGGTCCTAGGCAAGACCATATCTCTCCCTCTCCTACCCCTATTGATGCATCTCTTTGATCTTTTGTTATGGAGGCCTGTTCATCGAGCCTTCAGGTGTTTTTCAGAGAAGTAGTAAATTTGTTAAGTCTATGGGACAAGATGAGTTCAGGGTCTTCCCACATCACCACTGTGAACTCAGTTTCCCTGTGTTAGTCTTTTATTGTTGCATAACAATACACCACAATTTAGCAACGCAAAGCAATACTAATTTACTAGCAAAACTTCTAACCCAACTTCCCCATGGTGTGGTTGATGATCTGCTTAATGTCTCACTGGGCAGAAATCAAGGTATCAGCAGGGCTGAGCTTTTGTCAGGAGTCTCGGGAAAATCTGTTGGGAGCTCATTCAGGTTGTTGGTGGAGTTCAGTTCACTACAGTTGTATAAGCTAGTCTCTGTTTTCTTGCTGGCTGTCAGCCAGTGGCTGCTCTGTACTCTTAAATGACACTCTCAGGTCCTTGCCATCTGGCCTCCTTCATCAGCAGAATCAGAGGATTCTTATTGTATTGAATCCAACTTTACTTTGAATCTTTGACTTTCCTCTTTCTGCCCTCAAGATGCAGATTTTGAAGAATTCATATGATTAAGTCAGGCCCATCTCCCTGTCATAAGTTGAACTGATCTGGGATCTACATCTATAAAATCTCTTTTGCCATATAAGATAACAATCACAAGAGTGATTTCCATCATATTCATAGGTTCAACCCCATCTCAAGGTGAGATGATCACACAAGGGCAAGCATTGGGATAGTTTAAGATTCTGTCTACCATAAATACCATGAAGTATCTTTGTTAATTTTGTGTGTGTATGTCTGTCTCCCTCTTTTTGAATGAAAGTTTAATGAGAACTGGGATTTATATATGTTTTGTTCACTGCTATATCCTATTGGTACTTAGAATAATATCTGGATCATCACAGATGCTCAACAAATGTTTCTTATATGAATGAATGTCTCAGATGCACAAAATAAATTCTTGTTTTAAATTTTGGAGATATTTTGAAAATCTTTGACATGCAGAATTGAAGTCTAATATCCAAGTAGATATTAGTTAAATCCATTTTTTGGTTAATTACTTCACAATCAACTTTTGTGTCAGAAGAGATAATTGGTGGTGGTTTTCTGTGGATACTCCCCTTTTTTCCTCTTGAGTATGAAGTATAGGTATTCCAGCTGACAAATGAGATAATTCATAGTAGCTTTGATAAAATACTGGTGCTATGTTTTATCTTCTTTGATCTTTCTTCTAGACAGTGAAAAGCCAGGACAAGTTGGCATACTCATATTTCCTCTCTTTCTCTTTCTTTCTCTGTACATACTACCAGGACACTAGTAAGAACTGATTTAGCATGCGTGGTTTTAGTTCAGCTCAGTCTTCAAGCTTTAAGCTCCAGTTGACCTAGTGAAAGAATTAGTTAAACATGTAGGGTGAGAGATCAGATTTATATATAGTAGTCTAAAATAAAATAAAAAGTGAAGTTAGTTTTTAATAGCACAATGTACTATTAATATTAAAATGAAAGGAATGTATTAAGGTACACTGTTCTGGTAAAAGAACTCATTCTACAAAAGGAAAGGAATATATTAAGAAACGTGTACCTAAATATAAAGCAGTGACATGCTGTTAAAGAAACAAAGTTTTCAAGACTATGAATCAATTTCACCTTTATCACATGCTTGAATTTCTTTCTCTTTTGGATAGTACATGTGGAGTGACATTCTGAAGGGGGCTGTGTTGAAATCAGTGATCTTACATATATGCAAACCATATTATATTATTGAAACAAGTGATGGCTATGTGACTATAAGGAATTAATGTCTAGACTACAGCATTTAAATTGATTTTTTGTTCAACAGAGCACATGAAGAGCAGTGAACACTGCTTTAAAACCTTGTAACTCTCTTCTGCCATTCAGATAAACATAACTACATTGTGGGGAGCAGTTTGAAGGTTGCAATACTTATTAAATTTTTAAAGTCACATACTCTGATGGCAGCAATTCTAAGAAATTTTCTTAGAATTCATGTATTGTGACAAGAAGTACATAAAAAGCAAGAATAGAGGATGAGATGGTTGGATGGCATCACTGACTTGATGGACATGAGTTTGAGCAAGCTCCGGGAGTTGGTGATGGACAGAGAAGACTGGCTTGTTGCAATCTATGGGGTCGCAAAGAGTCAGACACGACTGAGCTGCTGAACTGAGCTGACTAACAATATTTAATAGAGCAAAAATAGAAGCAAAATGTTTGTTAAGTGAACTGAGGAAAAGACATAGAATACAATTTGATAGAATAAAAATTTTATCCGTGTTCATTAGTAAGAAAAAAAAGCTATTTTAAAAGAAAATCTTTTGTAATTCCCATCTTTGTGAAACAAAAACAAGTGTAATTATTTTTCATAGGAACAAGATTTCAAAAAATAATTACTAAAATTGCCACTGGGCACAAAGAAATAAGGAAGAACGTTTCTTCTTTTCATTTCTGTGTATGTCTGTATCGTTGAATGTATTTTCAGTAAGGAAGATTTCTATTTCAAACCTCAAAAGAATTAATGGCGTGGGAATTCTCCTACCAGAAACAACAACAACAACAAAAATGAACAGGCTATTAAAACAAGAATTTTCAGACACTGGAAAAGAAAGAACAAGATACTGTGATTCTTGAAATAAAGAAAGCAAAATTGCCCCTGACTTACTGCCTCGATACAGTTTCCATGCTGCATTTTAACAAGAGAAATCCAGACCAAGTTCAGTGCACTTACTGGGTTTAGGAAAAACAAAGAAATAAGGAAGAACGTTTCTTCTTTTCATTTCTGTGTATGTCTGTATCGTTGAATGTATTTTCAGTAAGGAAGATTTCTATTTCAAACCTCAAAAGAATTAATGGCGTGGGAATTCTCCTACCAGAAACAACAACAACAACAAAAATGAACAGGCTATTAAAACAAGAATTTTCAGACACTGGAAAAGAAAGAACAAGATACTGTGATTTTTGAAATAAAGAAAGCAAAATTGCCCCTGACTTACTGCCTCGATACAGTTTCCATGCTGCATTTTAACAAGAGAAATCCAGACCAAGTTCAGTGCACTTACTGGGTTTAGGAAACAGATGTTCACGGAGGCAGAGGTTGCAGTGCCAGTGCACCAAAGAAGATAAAGATGTGCAGAGAGACCAGGATGTCTATAGAAAATAAATGAGAGAATCATACCATAATCACAGATATATCATAATCAAATTGAAAATTAAACCAGATATGCAGAGTAAAGACATTTTTAAAAAAATAGCAAAAATTCAGTTCAATTCAGTTGCTCAGTTGTGTCTGGCTCTTTGCGACCCCATGAATCGCAGCATGCCAGGCCTCCTTGTCCATGACCAACTCCCAGAGTCTACTCAAACTCATGTTTATCAAGTCGGTGATGCCATCTAAGCCATTTCATTCTCTGTCAGGCCCTTCTCTTCCTGCCCCCAATCCCTCCCAGCATCAGGGTCTTTTCCAGTGAGTCAACTCTTCTCATGAGGTGGCCAAAGTATTGGAATTGCTAGCATCAGTCCTTCCAATGAACACCCAGGACTGATCTCCTTCAGAATGGACTAGTTGGACCTCCTT
>SJYC01063339.1:0-11784 GCA_006408675.1 Madoqua kirkii
GACAACGAAACATGTATACAATCATATGGGAGATGAAGCACCAGTCTATGTTCAATACAGGATACAGGATGCTTGGGGCCGGTGTATGGGATGAACCGGGGGGATGGGCAGGGAAGGGAGGTGGGAGGGGGCTTTAACATGGGGAGATCGTCTACACCTGTGGCTGATTGATGTCAATATATGGCAGAACCAATGCAGTACTGTGAAATGGAATAAGCATTAAACAAAAAATAAAAATTAAAAAAAATAAAATAAAAAAACAAAACAAACAAAAAAAATAAATCAGTCTTGTAATATATCTTAGGGATCACATTATAAGGCTTATTTATCTGTAAACCTACAATAATCTGTGACCAAACGAAATACAATTCTGTACTGTAAACACTTGATTGTTTCTTATGTATAGATAAGGTGAAGGGGGAGGAGGGACCCAAAAGTGAAAAAAGAGAGAAAAGCAACTTAGTGAATAAGGTGACTGTCAGTGACCAGGTAGATGCAATTGTGACATCTATGACTGCCTGTATTTGCTCCCTCTTTGTACAGATTGCCTAAGAATGACCTTAAGAAGTGAGCGTGGCTTGTTTTTAAATTTTCATTGTGTCAAAAATTATAACTTGAATGATTAACTCGGAATATCCTAAGTAAAGCTGTCAGGTTTTCTCTTTTTTGTCACAGATTGGTTTATAATGCACAGACATACAGTCAAATATGTTATTTGCTATTAAGTCTGCCCCTCACTCAGGCTTCACATGCTGCCAGTGCCTCGTTATCCAGCATGGATGTCCTGATCACCAGCCACTATCTAGCCATTAGATAGGTTCCTGGGCTGGCCCAGCCCCAGGTACCAGCGTCTGGTCCATCATGGCCAGGGATTGACCTGGAAATGTGGCTGTTGGGCCCCGCTCTCAAAAAGGAAGGACCCACTTGGAAAATAATATCACTGTTCATGTATCTTCAAGAAGGAGATCTCCACAGTCTTTTTTTTTTTTTTTATCCAGCCTCGACAGCCTCTTTTCTTCCAGATGGTGCACGGAGCCAAGCCTGTCAGAGACCCTTAGTCTCCTGCTGCCTTTTAATGCTGGTCCTTGATTGCTAATGACCCCCAGCTGGACTGGCTCCTCAACCCATTTAACCCCTCCCTGCTGGGTCCCCGGCTCATGCAGGGTGAGAGGCAGTGAGAGCTGGAAGTGGGAAGGTGCCAAGTTATCCAGGAGCTCCTGCCCGTCCAGAGCTAGTGGCGCGTTTCCTCTCACCATCACGCATGTCCAAGATCGCTCCAGTGGAGAGCTCCTGTTAACATGATTCTCCCTACATTGTCACATAATGCTAGCAGGCTTCTGATTGCTAAAATTTCATTTGAATAATCCAGGAAACACTGAAAGAGTGTTTCTTGTAGGTTCAAGAATTGAAGACTCCTGATATTGAATCCCCTGAAATATTGTTTGGAAACTTAAAATTACACCAGAATGTGTCTTTTGGTCAAATTTAGTAATCACAATGACTCATATGTGTCAGTATACAAAATCACTCCAAAAGAAGCTTGAGGGAAGGTGAGAATTCCCCTCTCAAGGCCTAAAGCACTGTAAACCCAGGAGATGCCCACTTCAGGTATGCTGGTAATACCTGTAAGTATTTACTTTGGATAAACTTGGCTTGTTTTTTTCTGCAACATGTTGGAACATGCTTATAGCTATACTGGTCAGGCGACTCCGAGAAGGGAGATTTAAAGGAGAAGAAAGTTGATGACATTCATTTGTTGAGAGATCTTGAGTCCAGTGGAGAAACTCAAACTCAGGTCTCGTATGACCTGCTTATGACAAAATAACCTTCTATAAAAATAAAGGGAAGTAGAGGGCATGAGAGATCAGTATTTTGTTTATGAGTTCATACCACTATGAACCATATGAGGTTTTTGTTAACCTCATATCAAACTGTAAGAAAACAAGCAAAAGTAATTCTGTATGACCCTACAGAACTGAAGTCTGAACTCTTAATCTGAGCAGAGAACTGAGAGCTTTGAGCCTCACTATTTTTATAAATCTTTAAATGTTTACTAGATAGTTGAATCAGATTTCATTTACAGTGTACCAAAGAATTTTTTTCCAACATGAAGCACAAAATTGGAAAATAACCCAAATGTAATTATTTTCTATTTAACTTTTTCTCCCCCAGATACTTCCTATTTTATTGGGATTTTGGAGATTAAAACTGAAAGAACCAAAGGAATCTATTTTTTCACCACTAATACTACATTGCTTTCACTTTTGCATCTCATTAGTTTAATGCAGACAAAAGTCATACCTGTGATTTCATTTCCTCTGTCACTCACATTCTCTATGTTTCCCACAGGTGCACACATACCTGTCAGTCATTTGTGTGTATAATCTCCCTCAAACCAACTCATTCATACTAATGACTGCTCTATTTGTAAAAATAGTGTAGAATTTATGAACCTGGGTGGGTGTTTGTACAGCTGTATGACATTAATCTGTAAATTGCAGGTTTTGCTTACACATGGGGAAAGACTAAGTGAGCTTAAAATGTAGTCTTTTAGTCCATCAGTAACCAAATGACCCAGAAAGGGGTTCAGACGAGGCCACCTTGTGCAGCACTGCATTTTAAATGACTGAATTGTGTTAGAATGAAATTCTGGTGTAGTTATGGAGAATTTTTCCCCTGAATGTATTTTGATTGATCATCTTTAAATTCCAGCAAGCCAATAGGGTCAACAGCATTTATGTCCATTTTGCCGATGAGGTACTAAGAGGCCAAATAGCAGGAAGTCTGTAGTTACAGCATCTTAAAGTTGGCAAGGACCTTAAAGAGCATCTCAGCTAGTGGTTCTCAGCCTTTACCTGCTTTCACACTGGTTTCATGCAACAAACCTCCATCAGGCACATCTTTCACTGTACACAGATGCTCACACACTGGGAAGGAGCATGACTCCATGGAGAACAGCTCAGAATCTCCAGGCAAGAACAGATGTAACATCCCACATCACCATCCTCTGATGAAAAAAAAATCACTGTATTAGTCCAACTCCCTTTTTCAGATAAAACGTTGCAGCCCGAGGAGGTAGGCAATTCACCTAGAACTTGAACTGTGCCCAGGCCTTCTGACCCCAAGTCCAGTGCTGGCATCAGTACCGCTGACTGGCCCTTTGCACACTCACAACAGAAACCAGAACCAGGTGCCCAATTTAGAGAGCCAGGCAGAGCTGGGGATGAACACCCCAGAATCCCCTGCCATGAGGAATAGATGTGTATAAGAGACAGACACAGAGGTATAGAACGGACTTTTGGCTTCAGAGGGAGAGGGAGAGGGTGGGAAGATCTGGGAGAATGACAACGAAACATGTATACAATCATATGGGAGATGAAGCACCAGTCTATGTTCAATACAGGATACAGGATGCTTGGGGCCGGTGTATGGGATGAACCGGGGGGATGGGCAGGGAAGGGAGGTGGGAGGGGGCTTTAACATGGGGAGATCGTCCACACCTGTGGCTGATTCATGTCAATGTATGGCAGAACCAATGCAGTGCTGTGAAATGGAATAAGCATTAAACAAAAAATAAAAAATTAAAAAAAAAATAAAGCTGAAACTCCAATACTTTGGCTACCTCAAAAAAAAAAATGTTAGCAAACAGAATTTGCAACATATCAAAAAGTTCATCCACAATGATCAAGTTGGGTTTATTCCAGGAAAGCAAAGATTCTTCAATATTTGCAAATCAATCAACGTGATACACCATATTAACAAATTAAATTAAAAAACCATATGATAATATCAATAGATGCAGAAAAATCCTTTGGCAAAATTCAGCACCCATTTATAATTAAAACTCTTTGAAAAATGAGCATAGAAGGAATATACCTCAACATAGTGAAGGCCATGTATGATAATCCTACAACAAACATTATTCTCAATGTTGAAGAACTTAAAGCATTCCCCCTAAGATCAGGAAGAAGACAAGGGTGTCCACTTTCACCTCTATTATTAAATATAGTTCTGGAAGTCCTAGCTACAGCAATCAGAGAAAAAAAAAAAAAAAAGAATCCAGATCGGAAAAGAGAAGTAAAGCTCTCACTGTTTGCAGATGACATGATACTGTACATAGAAAATCCTAAAGATAGTATCAGAAAATTACTGGAGCTAATCAGTGACTTTAGCAAGGTTGCAGGATACAAAATTAATACACATAAATCACTTGCATTTCTATATACTAACAATGAAAAATCAGAAAGAGAAATTAAGGAATCAACCCCATTCACCACTGCAACACAAAGAATTAAATATCTAGGAATAAACTTACCCAAGGAGATGAAAGAATTGTACACAGAAAATTATGACACTGATGAAATAAAAGATAGCATAAACAGATGGAGAGATATTCCATGTTCCCGGGTAGGAGGAATCAAAACTGTGTAAATGACTATACTGCCAAATGCAATCTACTGATTCAATGCAATCCCTATCAAATTTCCAATGGCATTTTTCACACAACTAGAACAGGAAAACTGCACAAATCATATGGAAATACAAAAGACCCCAAATAATCAAAGCAGTCTTGAGAAAGAATGGAGCTGGAGGAATCAACCTTCCTGACTTCAGATTATACTACAAAGCTACAGTCATCAAGACAGTATGGTACTGGCACAAAAACAGAAATATAGACCAATGGAACAAGATAGAAAGCCCAGAAATAAACCCATGTACCTATAGCTACCTTACTTTTGACAAAGGAACCAAAAATATACAATGGGGCAAAGACAGCCTCTTTAATAAATGGTGCTGAGAAAACTGGACAGCTCCATGTAAAAGAATGAAATTAGAACACTTCCTAACAACACGCACAAAAATAAACTCAAAATGGGTTAAAGACCTAAATATAAGACCAGAAACTATAAAATTCTCAGAGGAAAACATAAGCAGAACACTCAATGACATAAATCAAAACAAAATCCTCTATGACCCACCTCTTAGAGTAATGGAAGTAAAAACAAAAGTAAACAAGTTGGACCTGATTTAACTTAAAAACTTTTGTACAGCAAAGGAAACTATAAGCAAGGTAAAAAGACAGCCATCAGAATGGGAGAAAATAATAGCAATTGAAACAACTGACAAAGGATAAATTTCCAAAATATGCAAGCAGCTCATACAACTCAATGCCAGAAAAACAAAAAATCCAATCAAAAAGTGGGAAAAAGACCTAAACAGACATTTCTCCAAAGAAGACATACAGATGGCTAAAAAACACATGAAAAGATGCTCAACATCACTCTTTATTAGAGAATCAAAACTGCAGTGATATATCACCTCACACTGGTCAGAATGGCCATCATCAAAAATTCTACAAACAGTAAATGCTGGAGAGGGTATGGAGAAAAGGGGAAACCCTTGCACTGTTGGTGGGAATCTAAATTGATATAGCCACTACGGAAAATGGTATGGAGATTCCTTATAAAACTAAAAATAAAACCATCATATGACCCAGCAATCCCACTCCTAAGCATACACCCTGAGGAAACCAAAACTGAAAAAGACAAATGTATCCCATTGTTCATTGCAGCACTATTTACAACAGCTAGAACATGGAAGCAATGTAGATGTCCATTTACAGATGAATGGATAAACATGTTGTGATACATACACACAATGGAATACTACTCATTCGTAAAAAGAAACATATTTGAGTCAGTTCTGCTGAGGTGGATGAACCTAGAAACTATTATACAGAGCAAAGTGAGTCACAAAGAGAAAGATAAATGTCATATTCTAATGCATATATATGGAATGTAGAAAAATGATACTGAAGAATTTATTTATATGGCAACCCACTCCAGTACTCTTGTCTGGAAAATCCCATGGATGGAGGAGCCTGGTAGGCTGCAGCCCATGGGGTCACTAAGAGTCGGGCATGATTTCACTTTCACTTTTCATTTTCATGCATTGGAGAAGGAAACGGCAACCCACTCCAGTATTCTTGCCTGGAGAATCCCAGGGACAGAGGAGCCTAGCGGGCTGCTGTCTATTGGGTCACACAGAGTCGGACACGACTGAAGTGACTTAGCAGCAGCAGTAGCAGCAATGGGGAAACAGACATAGAGAACAGACTTATGGACATGAGGAGAGGGGAGGAGAGGGTGAGTTGTATGGAAAGAGTAACGTGGAAACTTACATTGCCATATGTAAAATAGATAGCCAATGGTAATTTGCTGTGTAGCTCAGGAAACTCAAACAGGGGCTCTGCATCAATCTAGAGGGGTGGAATGGGGAGGGAGATGGGAGAAAGGTTCAAAGGGGAGGGGATATATGTATACCTGTGGCTAATTCATGTTGAGGTTTGACAGAAAACAACAAAGTTCTGTGAAGCAACTATCCTTCAATAGAAAATAAATTAAAAACAAAGAAAAAGAGAAGTTATTTCAGTAGTAGAGTCTGGATAGACCTCATAGAAAAAAATTCAAGAATGAGAACTATTTACATCAACTGAGATAAAACAAGACCTAATGAGATCACACATCACAGCATGAAAATAACAGTGTGAAATCAACTTGATATGATTCATGTTATGCTACAGCTTGTGGTTTGTATTTTCTTCATAGGTGAGAGGCCGTATTACGGAAGGCAGGATTTCATGCACGGTAGAATGGTGAGGTTGGCATACCCTGCATCTTGAACAAGGATAACAGAAAGTCATCATTTGGGTTGGACATTATCATAGTGAAGTCAAAGTGTTAAAGGTCAAGATACACAGAACATCTTCAAAGTTGTAAGAGAAAAACTACTCTTCATATATAAGGAAACTCTCGTAAGTTCAACAGCTCAATATTGTGGCACATAAGTTCACAGGCTCCATAGTTGTGGCACAAGGTCTTAGCTGTTCCGAAGCACATGGGATCCACCGAGATCAAGGACTGAATCTGCGTCTCCTGCATCGGAAGGTGAATTCTTTGCTACTGAGCCACCAGGGAAGCCCCCTAAGATTCATATTTAATCTACATGTCTCTATCTCCAAAGCTTTGCTCTTCCCTCTATATTTCTCAAAGTGACATCTGAGGACATAGAGAGAGTTTGACTTTAACAAGATTCTTAACTAACACTGATATACCCGTTAAAGAATGGACCATTGTATCTAAGAAAGTCCAGATTTCAGTTATGTAAGAGGAGGTCTTTATAGAAAAGACAAATTTTTCTCTGGAATAAAATTTCTTCAAGCATGTAGTTGTTTTTAACATGGAACCAAATATACACAGTGGCCCGGAACCCACTCTATGCCATCTGAAAATTTATGTAAATTATAAAACATTATACAAATACATGTAAGCCATTATTTTTCTACTACTATCATGAGTATATTTCTACAGGAATTGCTAGAAATATACAGTAGTAAGGATAAAATCAATTTAGTGTCAAAAGTCAGATTTATAAATGGTTCTTAAAGTAATAGTACTTTGTGCTGTGAAGGGTATTACAAAGACTGTTGCGGTGTTACAAATTTGAGGGGAATTTGAGCACAGTAAAACAAATATATCATAATTTTAACCACATAAATAATTCATATTATATTTTGTCATATTCATTTTTCACATTTATATACACATATACTGGTATTTTGTTTTCTTTTTCTTCTTTCCTTTCAAAAATTGAGATTCAACTCTTAATATTTTGAATCCTCCTTTTAATATTTAACACATTTTTACTATTTTCTTCTGTCATTAAGTACTTTTCAGAGCATCATCTTAATGCCTGCTTAATATTTGATTATATGTAAATTGATCATACTATTTGGCTCAAATGGTAAAGAATCCACCTGCAATGTAGGCAGATTTGGTCCTAGATCAGGGAGAGCCCAAGGAGGGGGTCTGGCAGCCCACTCTAGCATTCCTTCCTGGAGAATTCCATGGACAGAGGAGCCTGGTGGGCTACAGTCCATGGGGTTGCAGAGTTGGACACAGCTGAGGGACTAATACACTTTCATGTTAAAACAACAGGGAGTTTTATTTATTTCAATGTATTTAAATAGGAGCCATGTTATTATTTTCATTATTCCAACTTTCTATGTATGCCCAACACACTCTCATAAGGGTTTCCTTTGATATTTCACAGATACCTCAAAAATAAATTCTGACCATATTTGGGACTGTTGATGTGTCCTTGGTGGTTGCTTCTTTCTCACTGAGAAAAATTTGATGTCCTTAGGTTGAGCTGGTTCTCAAGACACTGCTGTGTGTTAGTCAAACTTAACTGTTTTCTCTTCATTTTTACAATGTGCCCCATATTCTCATGACTTCAGGCTTTTGCTCGAGTGCTTGGATCCTACTGCTTATGAGCTTTTGCTTTTTGCCCATATGCCATGTGTCGATTCTTCCTGTCTTTAATGACCACCTCATATTTTACTCCCTCAGTGAAATATCTGACCACCAAGCAACCAAGAGCTTCTATTTCTGTCTCAGCCATCACAGCTCTTTACCTAGATCAACTTTCCTTAGGACACTTATTTCCTTCTTGGATTGTTTAAAGAGATTATTTATCAAACAGCTAATGCTTAGAGTTTGAGGAGATCCAGTATATAGCAGCTATCTTTTTCTAATCAGGTTTTGAACAACAACAACAAAAATCAAGTCTAGCAGGAGGCAATCAAATAGCCCTATAATTACTGATTAAGCAAAAGCATGCCTCTAGCCTTTCTTAGACACCTTGTCACTGACAGCACTGCTCTGATAAAATTTATGGTGTATAGGAAGATTCTATTCTGTGCTTCCAAGTGGAAGGGGAGAAAGGAAATGGGGTTGAATATCCAGTTCTCTTTCACTTTCACTGTCAGGTAATTTATTTCAATTTTGTGGGACAGGCTAGGGAATGAGGCAAGAAATGAGCAGCGTTTAGCAATAATTCTTCCTTGTTGCTGTTCAGTCGTAAGTCATGTCCTACTGTTTGTGACCCCGGGGACTGTAGCCCACCACACATCTCTGTCTATGGAATTTCCCAGGCAAGAATACTGGAGTGAGTTGCCATTTCCTTTTCCAGAGTATCTTCACGACCTAGGGATTGAACCAGTGTCTTCTGCATTGTGGGCAGATTCTTTACCATTGAGCCACCTGGGAAGCCAATCCTTCCTTACAAAACCAGAATATTTCCCACTAAAATCACTTAGCCTTTTGGTTTCTTAACCCATTGGACTTAATCATTAAGCCCCTGGTTGCCCAGAGGTGTATCTGTTCTCCCTTGGAAAGCTGATCAGTATCCCTTTGCAAAGTCTAACTCCCACCTTCCTGAGGCTCCTTCTTCTCTTTTAATATTTAGTTTCTTAAATTTTTATTTGGCTGCATCAGGGCTTAGTTGCAGTGGGAGGGCTTTCTGCTGCAGAGCAGGATTCTCTCTAACTGTGGCACTTGGACTCTGTAGTTGCCCTGAAGTATGTGGCATCTTAGTTCCCCAACCAGGAATCAAACACATGTCCCCTGCATTGTAAGGCAGATTTTTAACCATTGGACCACCAAGAAAGCCCCTCCTGAGCCTACATCTGGAACGTCACATCTTTTTGGAGTTCTCCAGAAAGGCGGTTGGGTGAATGTTTTATATCAGAAGATTCAGAAATATGCCTAGAGTGTGCTGTTTTAAAAGGTTCCAGGTCCACTCTGTATTCAAGACTGAACTCTCACTGCCTCCTCTATTCCCATCCCAAATTATGTCCGGAACTGTTCAGCTGCCTTCCCTTGGCCCAAAGTTCCCTGAAATGGGCACAGCTTCTTCTGGACTCTGGTGTGCTTTGTTGTTAAGGACTTCCCAGGCCCACATCACTGGCTCTCACTCAGGATGTTTAAAAATGAAACACACATTGCCAGGGCCTAATGAAGTAGTCCCAGGCAAATCTATATTGCCAGAACTCTTCTTTTAATATTGGCAAAGCAGAGGCAATGGCACCCCACTCCAGTACTCTTGCCTGGAAACTCCCATGGATGGAGGAGCCTGGTAAGCTGCAGACCATGGGGTCGCGAAGAATCGGACATGACTGAGCAACTTCACTCTCACTTTTCACTTTCATGCATTGGAGAAGGAAATGGCAACCCACTCCAGTGTTCTTGCCTGGAGAATCCAGGGATGGAGCCTGGTGGGCTGCTGTCTATGGTGTTGCACAGAGTCGGACGCGACTGAAGCGATGCAGCAGCAGCAGCAGCAGAGGTTACAGCAGAATCTGAGGGAAGAAGAGAAGACAGGGGGAACTTGATTTCTTGCTTCTCCAGGATCCCAGCCAGTCTTGGGCAGATGTCTGGAGATGGTGTCTGGCAAACCCACACCTGGGAGACCTCTCCCTTTATGAGAGACTCATCATATCCAGGGGATGAAAATTGACCTGTGCATGTTGTCCTCTCACATCCCGTGGCATTTGCGATGTGGTGATTTTATTGCAGTTTAAAAAAATTGCAATACTGGCAGCCCTAAGCAGAAAGTTATTTTCAGGTGTATTTTTTTTTTTTAATGCATCGTGTTTAGAACCCTTTTCTTTCCATTTCTCCTCTGAACCTAAGGAATGTATTATAGGAGGACTTCTCCAGGCTTTTGTAAGAGATATTCTTAGTCCTGTGCCTGGGCCATGTGCTTCTAAAACTTAATGAATGTTTCAGTCTTTGCCTGAAATAGCAAGAGCTGTTAAGAATCTATTTAATTATCTGAGTGAGAGATGATGGTGGCATGGATCCATGCAATTTGGTGAGATGAGCAGAATCTAGATATATTTTGAAGGTAGGACACCTGGGACTTGATAGTTGATTGCCAGTGGGGTGTGGTGAGAAAGGGGACAGTCACAAAGACTCTAATTTTTTGGCTTCAGCTCTGGAAGAATGGAGTTGTTGCTGACAAGGGGCACCACCTAAAACCCACCTAAGAATGCTAACAGTGTTTTAGACTCTGTCCTCCTGGTCTTGTCTTTCTGATCTGTCTGGAGATTTTACAATCGCTTGACATATCTGTTCCCGTCTTAAGGGGTTGTTTCTCAGTTACTTATTTGTGGCTTCTCTGTTTTGGTCTCTACCACCACAGAGTTCTTAGCAGACTCTAGATACTGTCTCCCTCTGTGCCAGGACAGCTCTTAACTGTTTTTTACCATGGACTCTTTAGTGAAATCTGATATAGCCAGAGGGTCTCTTCTCAGAATAATGTTTTTTTTTTAAATTTTAATATTTTGAGGAGAACTGTTATGATTGACTCTCTTAGCAACTTTGAAATATGCAGTACAGCATTATAAACTATAGTCAGCATACTGTCCATCACATCCCTATTGCTTATTTATATTATGACTGGAAATGTGAACCTTTGACCTCCTTCACCCATTTTGCTCAACCCCAACACCCCAATGACTACCAATTTGTTCTTTATATCTATGGACCTGGTTTCTGTTTTTATTTGTTTTGCTTTAAGTTTGAAAGATTCCACATATAAATGAAATTACACAAAGTATTTGTCCTTCTTTGTCTAACATATTTTACATGGAATAACATTGTCAAATTTCATCCGTGTTATTGCAAATGGTAAGATTCCATTTTTTTTTAATGGCTGATTACGATTCCATTGTGTGTGTATGTGTGTCTTCTTTATCCATCCATCCATCAATGGACACTTACATTGTTTCTGTATCTTGGCTACTGTTAATAGTACTACAATAAAAATGGGAGTGTGTATATCTCTTCAAATTAGTGTTTTCTTTTTTTTTTTTTCAGATAAATATCCAGAAGTAAAATTTACTGGATTATATGGGGGTTCTATTTTTAATTTTTTGAG